>NDXB01014643.1:27021-73665 GCA_002631895.1 Agapornis roseicollis
CCCCCCCCCCAGAAAAAAAAAACAAACCCCACCAAAATTTATCAGAGTTTAGCTTTTGGATTAGTCACTCAGACATGCAGAAATACATGGGAAATTTGGGTTGTTCATCTTGCTGCTTGAGAACCCCTTGTTCTCCTGAGGAACGAGTAATGGACAAGTAAATAACACAAAGTAAGAGCCCCAGGGAGGAGAAGGATGGCAGCAGAGAAAAGTTGTTGCTTCCCTATGATGTCACCTAATGATTTCCTATTAAATCTTCCTAATTAAATTCATCTACAAGATAAAGCAAAGCAGATTTAGATCTAACTGCAAAGAAGTTGGCCATGAGGATCACTACTAAAGTGACCAATACATCATTACCACCAAATATTAAACACTCCAAGTCAGATACACCCTAATCTCTTTTTGTCTCTTGTGGCATCTCTCGGTCATGCCCATTTTAGAAACCCAAAGCTTACAGAGTACCAAACACTTGGTACACCTCAGCTTGGAGTTGGCTTTACGGAGCGTGGAAATAGGTCTTGTTCCTGGCAGTGCGTAAGGAAAAAATCTGACATGGATCATGGAAAGTCTGACTTACCCCATTTTAAATGGAATCACTTTTGTAAATGCAAGAGTATCATACACAAACAGGTCACCAGGTATGTTAATGTCGCACAAGGTTACTTAAGCTCTTACTTCTGGGTATTTATCTTCATTTTATAGCCACAAATATAAATGGCTATATATTTTGCCCATCCCAGGCTTTGAACACATCCCTCAGAGACTTATGTCAGAGATCTCATCTAATTAATTCAACTACAATAATAGCAGAAAACAAGCACCAGAGAAATCCATATATATACTTCCAGGCTACGGGATCATCAGAATCTTGGTTCGTCCTCCTGGAAAACCAAACAGGGAAAATCAGATACTCACAGACACACCATTAATAATGCTCTCACTTGGGCCTGTTGAGGGGAATGAACTGCAGGAATGCAAACTCCAAAGAGACAAAGTAGTTGATAGAGAAGAAAGGCAGAGTCACAAACCTCTTATCTAGTCTGGCTGCTACAGAATGACACAGGGTGGCAGAGGGGACCAGAGCAGTACCTAATTTTTCCCTTTCCTTGTCCAAGCCTGAGGTTGGATCCTTGCTGCCATTGTATATTGAGAGCTTGCTTGCAGCTCTACCTGAAGTGACCTTAGAAAAGCTCTCTGTGAGCTACAGCTACAACTCAGGGCTGCAGCATGAAGCCCTCCACAATCATACAGAAATAACTGCTGGCAGGGAAAAACTGGAACTGAAACCCTTGGGTTTGGCTTTGGAACTGACCCCTGAGCTACAGATCATTTCACAGACCAAAGCATTTCTCTTCTTCCTATACATCTCACTTCCTCAAGCTGGGTGACAACAGCACCTGCTGCAGGGACTGAAGTCATGTCACTCCTGATAAAATTCGGAGAGACTGCAACATGCACTCTGCTATTCCCGTGGTGAAACACCAACGTACCCACTGCCAGAACACAGCCAGAACACTGCTAGTTCCCAAGCCCAGCGCAGGAGCTGGAACTGAAGTCCAGGATCTGCCATAAACCTCCATGACAAAGTGACCATCATCAGGTCACTCACTTCCTAAAGAGGGATAAGAGGTACTTCTTACTTGACCACCTGCCTGTGAGACACTCAAATAATATCACAAATAGAAGCTTATAAGTAGGCGATTAAAAATAAACCCTAGCTGATACAAGCTCTTCAACAGAGAAGCTACCTGCAAGTCTAGACAGCATCCAACCCTGAGCAAGCCAATCTTCAATTAAAAGGCATATCTATTTGTTTCTAGGGACATGCAGGATTGAGGTAGGTATGCTCTAAGCAAATTGAAATAAACATTTTTAAAGCACCATGATGAAAATGCATTGTTGGCATGTGTGTTCTGTGTGTATTTAAGGACCAAGTCCACTTCCTGAACATTCTTGGTTAAAAGAATGGATGGAGCACTGCAATAAGTGAACAAAAGTTTGTCCAACAATGGGCAGAAAGAGCTAGAACTAGGGAAGATAAGGAAAAGCACAGCAAAACACAAAAATTAGTAGATAAAATGCAGAGGAGGAAAAAAACACACAGCCAGCCAGCAAGAGAGTTAGAGGAAGACAGGAAATCCATCCTGCTGGGGGGATCACCTCTTGACAATCTGACAGAAAGTGCTGCCCACTGAAAAGCTGATCCAAGCACTATGTATAAGAATGATGAAGAGAAGCCAAATAATCTGGCACAAGTGGGGAACACTACCCTTTAATAAAGAAGAGAAGCTTTGTGCAACCTCAACTGTTGTTGTTTGATTTCTTCAGCACTTCCCTAAAGTTTAACAAGGCAATGGACATACCTCCTTTTTCTTTTCTATATGGATGCAAATCAAGACTAGAACAGGCAGCAAAGCACTTACACCCACCATAACTCCAGCTGGTTCCAAAATGGACCTATGCTGAGCTGCAGCAACCTGGATTCTGACAGCAAAACCAGGTAAGCATATTCAATTGCATTGTATCTTTGATGCCACATGAAAGTATAGGGTGTTCCTACTTGGATTTGCTGGTGTTTCCACCTTTTTCACTGTGTCAAGTACAGAGCTCACACAGAATGGGGAGTGGGAAGGGAAAAAGGGCAAAGCCTATGTGGGCTACAACTTCCTCTCAGCAATGTTGTGTAAAGAAACCCCTAGCACCTTTCTCTTTGCCAGTTTTATGTTGCTTCTGTTCTGTGGAAAGATCAGAAAATCTGGCAGCTTTATATCACAAATGTTCATCAAAGTAGGAGTATCTCCGTACCTTTTCCACCTGTTTCTTTTAATCTATGATTTACCTGTCTTCTACAGGATCCATGAAAGCTCTCCCTGTGGTCCCTGCCCTGCCCCCAGCACTGGCTGCTGTTCAGCAGAAGCTGGGCATGTGTGTTTTGCTGAATCAAATCTAATTAAGTTACTCAGAGGATTTACTAGATTACACCCTGCTACCTACAGCTGCTTACTTCTTCACTGGCTCTTCGTTCAGTAGAAATCCAGCACCTCTGCACACATTGCCCCATGACCCTCTTCTGATATGTGAAGGAAGCACCTATCAGGTTGTTTTGGTCACCACAAACATCAGATGAGTCCATTTGAATTGCTGGGATATCTATGTACAGCTAACAAACCCAGCTCAATTCCAGTGGACTTCGTAAGAAGCCATTTGCCTTACAGAAATGCCAAGACTTGTTGGGATTTGTGTGTCCAGATTAATTAAGAGTATTGCTCAACAGATGTACAGAGTTGGGGATCCTGGACAGGGTGCCCAGAAAAGTTGTGGCTGCCCCATCCCTGGCAGTGTTCAAGGCCAGGTTGGACACAGGGGCTTGGAGCAACCTGCTCTAGTGGAAGGTGTTGGAAGGTGTCCCAGCCCATGGCAGGAGGTTGCAACTGGATGAGTTTTAAGGTCCCTTCCAACCCATGATCTTTCCCACGTCTTGAAGGAGCCAGTTTCAGCCCCCAGAGGAATAATGAACACAGTTCTGGCTGCTGAGAAGAAGAGAAAGGGAGGCTGCACTGAGTCCAGCAGTGTATGGCAAGGCTTGGCCTGTCAGACGCTTGATACTTTGGTGGAACAGTCTCTTTAAATGCAATGCTTAATTCCCCTCTGTGTGTTGCTAGTACTCTGCAGAGGGAGATTATGAACAGCTAAATAATTTCAGGCAGAGAATCTGGCTAATGCAGGTAATTGCCACTCTGCTATGTTTTTAATTGAACAACCCAATGTTACAGCAGCGACTTAAAGGAATGTATTGCTTTAATGACCTCTTACAAATGACGCCACCCTGCAGGACTGAACTTGTATTATATATGTAAGTCAGAGATTTCCCAGTAGAAAGAAGTCTTAAAGGCCAAAAACATTAAATAAATGCCATAAACTCATTAAAGAAACGGCTGCTAATTGGGTCTGCCCCAGGAAGTACATTTCATCCTTTCTGTCCACTGCTTTCAATAAAGCTTTACCCACTCCCAGCTCCCCAAAACACAGCCAACAATGAACAAAGAACATGCAGATGACACTGAATCTGATTTACGTTTGATAAGCAGAGCTTAGCTCAATAGCATGAAATGGCTTAAAATTGGCCCCCAAATGGTTAGAAATGTGTCATTCCAGCATGCCACTGCAGAGATATGTAGATTTCTCCCACTTCCACATAGCAATCGATGACTTTCTCTTATTATTCAAGAGGGTACATCCAGAGCTGACTGGTTTTGAAAGGCATTTTTCAAGTCAAAATCTCCCCTCATTCTCACCATCAGTCTCTGGACACTGGTGTAAAACTGCCAGTAGAAGCACACTCTGTTCCTATGAATACCAGCTGAACAGTACGCTCCTGAGCATTGGTTCGAGGCACATGGAAGTGGGATAGACATCCCAGGTTTCTGTGAGAAACAAAAATTACAGCCATGAAGGAAGAAATGTGTGGAGTGGCAATACAGGCATCTGGCAATGCTAGTGGAACTTCTCAGCTGACACTTTATCCTCAGCTGTTGCTACACTAAACACTACAGACTAAAGCACTTAGATGAATTAATACAATTATCTTGCGTTCTGTTCGAGTGTTTATTCTTCCCCTCACATCTGGTTAGGTACAACATAACCTGGTTTCCTAGAGAAAGCGACTGCAAGGAAACACTGACAAGGTTGTACTGCAAAGCGCTGGACACCTCTGGCTGTGAGGAGAGGCTCTCACCCTCCAGGCTTTGCAGTGTGGCAAACACCCAGTGCTGAGCGGTGTCAGGCAGAGGCGCTGGCAGAGCAGGGTTAGACCAGCTTGCTGGCAGGACAGCCAACCATGGATGTCAAGCAGCCTTTCACATACAGGGGTCAAAACCTGGCTTGGAGTTTGGGAACATATCCTCTCTGAAGTCTTGGTAAGGTAATTTCCAGATGACACAGTTTTCGATGTGTGCCAATTTCTTTTCTGAAGGTAACTGTACACAAGTAGAGTTACAGCTGGGGTGGATTTGGGCCAGAATATTATTCATTTTAAGATCTATGCATTATACAGTACAGTGTATGAATCTGCTGTGGCTACATAACTTTAAGGGTACTCAAAGAGCAAGCTCTCAGAAGACAGTGTGATGCCAGTGAAGGGACACCTGTTTATCCTGGCTCAGGATTAAACACTGTTATAATCCAACATCCTCATGTGCCACTACAGGCCCTCTGGCTACTAGTTCTTTGGTCAGGACCACATAAAAATCCAGTGTTGGATTTTTCAAGACACCAGACAACACAAACCCATCTTCTTAAGATTAAAAATAGAGCTCTTAATCAGATTTCCTCAACTTGCTACGAACTAGAGAGCACGAATAGAAGGAGATGCAGAGCTACTGGGTGTTAGAAATGATAGAACTCGCCAGGACACTGAGTTCTTTCTGAAAGGGTTTTCTGTTGGTTGGTTTTTACAGTGCTACTTTTGAGCACAAACTTGAAAATAAACTGTTTGCAATAACTCTGTTTTTACATCCCACCTATAGTTTTGCCTTTGGCAGGACTTTTCTTCTGCAGCTAAAGGAGCAGAACTTAGTTCCTTTGCCTCTATTGTAGCAGATGCCAGGGACATTGCTTTTTTAAGCATTTTAAATAGAAGTTGGTGGACCAGGGGACCCTGGATCACACTTTCAAACCTTCCTTGCTGCCTTACAAAAGCAAGGCAGTTAGATGCAGTGACTCACACTGACATTTTTGGGAGAGAATGATGCCTTTTATAACAACATTGATATTCCTCCATTGATGTCTCAACACGGGCTAATTTAGAAAAGAAACATGTAGTGCAAGGTTGAGAGGTCACAGGCCAGCCAAAGAACTCATGAGATCATGGGCCCATGAAAGAGGCTCCGGCTTTAAAATCAAACAGCCTCTTTTGCTTTCTGTTTCTTTTTTTTAAGGAACAGGCAAACTTTTCTGAAGTGCCTGGAATTTAATATGAGCTCTCCTTTCACATACTGTGCAAATAAAAACTACACTGCAGAACGACTTGGGGGAGGGAAGAGGGTGTTCAGGAGAGTTTCTCTCCAGGGGTCACTTTAATCTATATTGAGTAGAGAAAGCAAGGGAGAAGGAAGGACACACACCTACCTTCAGAAAGCTGCCAGACCTCTCTTCCAGCTCTGATGTTATCCTTGCCAAGCCAACACCCTTCTCAGATTATTCTCCCCACCGCCTGCAATGCCTCTGCAGTCAACTGAGTGTGAAATTACATTATCAGCTGCTGGATTATTTGTGGCTGTTGTGTTCTGCTCTATCCATACTAGTCTTTTCCCAGTCTCCCGATTTTTTTTCCCTGCCAGACCTAAAGGAAAAAGATTTGGGAAAAACAAAGCTTACGATATAAGAAATCTACTTCCACGGCGTTCTCCAACCTGATGTTTGCACCCTTAAATGATTTTAAAACAGATTTGGGTTTCAGACTAAAATCAGGGCCAGATTTTCTGGTTTTGAGTTCTTTCAATGACAGCTTATCCACAAATTATTCTTCATTTTCCCCAAGAAGAGGACTGTATGAGTTTCTTCCTAATATTATGTGTATATAAAACTAACAATGGACTGACAGAGACTATCTTTCTGACTCCAAATGAAACTGAGCACCCTTTCCTTTATAAATCAGCCTGAAAATGTCGATGTTGGATTTAGAAATGAATTTGCAAAACCAATAGGCCTAATGTGATGTGTGTCCCTAACAAATACTATTTGTTGATGCAATATATATAAACTGTATATCTTTGTATGAGAATTTGTTATTAAATCAAAGCAATTAGGCAGAGAGTTTCCTAATGGAATAAGCAACTGATAAGAAAAGAATTTATTCCTCATAAATATGACTAAAGAAATTATTCCTTATGAATTTTCAAGACATAGCTCATGTTTTCTGAATTTAAGAAACTAAAGATTAATTCCTACAGTGAAGCCCTCCTGTAGGCTTGCTGTCCTCCCAGATTTCCATAAGAAAATGCTTCCTCTCTGTGCTTTCTTGGCCCTTGGTTTTGTAACATTAACAAGGTTCATAAACTCTAAAGTAACCAAGTATAAGGAACCTGTTATGCTTACTGATCAGTGGGAAAGATTTATTTTTGGGACATAGTCAAAAAACCCTATTAGAAACTGCATGCATTTGCTGAACCAAGTAAGGGCTTGTACTAGATACCAGTGTATCCATGCTTGGAAGGAGACTGATCCAGCATCAGAGTAATCCGCAGTCTCAGACTCCCTGTCCTTCCTAACTCCAGCCTGGTGGAAGCAAGAGACTATGCAGCATCCACCAAGAATATAATTCTAAAAGACTTCTATTTTCACTCTTATGGTCCTCTACTATGTGAATGAATGTGCTGATGACCCTGCAATGACCCCCTAAGTCGTCATACATGCTATGGGCTCTGCTAACGAGGCTGTGTCTCTAACATCTGTGTTACAAGCACCAGCCTGATAGCTCAAGTTCAATTACAAAAGCTAGTATCAGAATCTAGAGTTGTTCACTTAACAGCTGCTGTTGCTCCCATGTCCTCAAGGCAGATAGAAGTTGACCCATCTATGGCTGCCATTGGCTTGATGGGTTATAAGGTTAGAACACCTTGCAGTGTGTCCACAATGGCCTTCCTGGGTATCAAAGCACAGCAGTATATGAAATCCTTATAAATTACATCAGTATAGTATCTAACCTTCTTATGTTAGGCTTCAGCAATTTCCTCTCTCCTCCTATTGCTCATTTTCCTCAACTCACAAATGTCTGTTTCACACAAACAAGAAAAATGAGCTGGGAAACACCCTGCCCATAACTCAATTTTAAGGGAGAAAAATACAATTTCCTCCAAATCTTTCTTTCCTAATGTTTTGTGAAATGAACTGTTGAAAACTATCTATTGCGAAGGAGCTGAAAACCCTTCCCTCCAAAAAGTAGCATAATAAATGTACTCTTCAAGAGATGCAGCGTAGCCCACAAGAGAAAACCCTCTTTTTCTGCCTCTAAGGGTTTTGATTAAGCATTCTGTCCAAAAGGATTTGAAAGTTTTGATGGCATCCTCTTAAATGTTGATTTAAGCAGAACTGGAGATAGCCAAATGCAGAGAAGAACTGCAAAATTATCTTTGTTAGCTCAGTAAGGATGGCTGGAATCTCTCCTCAAACTCCACTTCAGTGGGAATTTTACATAGCTATTAAGCACAGACAGCACTGGAGAGATTCTGAGATACAGACTGCTGGAAGCTCAGACGGTGTCAATTTGGAAGCACTGCCATATGTTCTTCCCTATACACCCACTTGTGACCATTACCAGAGACAGCCCTTTGGTCTAACCCATTCTCATGCATGCTTTACAGTCTCCATTTACTAATCTCGGATATCTGAAACCCTTTCAAGTTACAGCTACATAAACAGCAGCATTAAGAACTCAGGTGACTCCCGGTGAGGCTCTGCATGCACTAGGGTGCCTCAGCAGCAGCACGCTGGTTTCCTGGGATCAAGCAGCCTAGCTCCAGGGAGCCAGGACGCATGGGTTGATGATGCTGAGGACAGACTCCTACCTCTCTGTTTCATCCTGCAGTGTGCAAGGAGCTTCCTACAGATGTCTGGGCAGTCTCAGTTCTCATATGATGTCCAGAGGAGAGAAGTATGCTTATGTGATGTGATACTTAGGAATGCCTTTGGGGTAATAAGAGGATACAGAAAACCCTCTGAGTTATCTTAATGGCTTTGGCATGGTTCCCCTTCCCAAACTGATATTTGTATTTATGACATACACATAATGATGCCAGCAAAGAACACAAGTTACAGATATCCATGGAAGTTCATAAGAACAGTTAACTCATTCATCATGATGGTACCCTTTAGTATGTCTGTGCAGACCCTCCAACATCACCATATATTCCCTTTCTCTTCTTCCATTCCCCATCTATCTCTCTGCTTTCCCTGCCTGATAGGTAGTTGTTCACTCAGCTAGAGTATGCTGTTAGGATGCTCTTTCTCCTGTTTAGGCAGATTGCTTTGCCTTTCTACTGCTCCTCCTGATCCTGACAGTCCAGGGAGCATGTGGCTTAGAAGAGGAACTGAACTCATACCTTTCTAAGAGTAATCACAAAACCTAAGGTGGATGAGCTTTTACTTGCCTTATTTTGTACTCACTCAGCAGTGACCCACAGCCATGAAGAGCTTTTGTCTGTGTGCAATAATCAAGCAAGTTAGGAGCTCACCTCAGAACTTGCTATGCAGGCCGACTTGTAGTCGTAGCTCTGAGTCAATGCTTCATCAATTCACTTGACTGGTAGGGGTGGTAGAAGGTCTTAAGGGTCCTCCTGAGACTTGAAATCCAAAGAAAATAAATCGAGATATGAAGGAGCCCTGTATCTTTCTAAGGCTTCTCTTAGTTGGGAACTAAGCTCACCTACTTTTAATTTCATATAATGAGAAAGTACAGACTTACCTTAGTAAGAACATGGCAAACATTAATTAAGTACTAGAAAGGAAAAAGAAAGACAATAGCTACCAAGGAGGCTAAGTCTGAAAGTTTGGGCCTTAGGCTGTATAAAGCTGAAAAAATAATAATAACCAGAAAACATGGAAATTAAGAGCAGTACTTGTTAATTAGACAATACTGAAAGCAGCAGAATAACGACAGATGCCCACTTTTCACCTGCAACAATGGAGACAACTCTTCCTTAGGATTAAATCTCTGGTCCTAATACATTGTCCTGTTAGAGAGGGGCACTAACATCATTATCACTCAGTTTATCACATGTAAGCACCAAACTGTGCCTTAATGTGCTGAGGGTCCTCCTCTAAACTGTGTGGTGGTGTTAAGCAGACCTCATGGAGCTGAACTACCCATTTATAAGAAACTCTGTCATGGAAAAAGTTGGAATTCTATCATGATTGTTCCTAGGCTGGCAGAATTGCAAGTGGGGACACCCAGCTGACTGACTGTTTCTGTGGCTTCCTTTCCAGCCGGGCTTAAGCAGCTGACAGCAACTGAGGGTCTGCATCCCGCTTCTGGTTTCAGGCAGGAACGGATTTTATTGGGAGGACAGGGACAAACAAACTATAAATAAAACTGCAGAAGGGCTTTATGAATCAGTGTTTAAAAACTTAACTTTTCATCAGTCTGGCTGCCGCTCTGCTCTCTCTGATGCCATTTTATCTCAGCAGAGACACAGGCAGCCTGTATTCTTTTAACCTCAGCACGCTGCCACCGGTCTTTGATATAGCAGCTGTCTCATAGCTACCACTAGATTTCAATTAAACCAAGTTATATTTAGGGTGAAAATAGGGCTATTTTAAACTGCCATACCTGCCAACTTTTATTCACTCGGAGCAGTGGTTATTTTGTTTGATGTTCCAGGTTTTAAGCTGTGCCATCCATAAAATTAAAAAGATAACAGAAATGGTGATGTATTTTACATTCACATCACCAAAACCCTATCATTAAAAGCAGCACATGTCTACAGAAAAACACCCTTAAAGATGATAAATAATAAAATGCTCTCTATTTATAGCCAGGGTTGCTAGCACAGACAGTCCATGGTGGGACAACACAAATGATCCTGCAGTGCCAAGGAAAAGTAAACTTTCCTTTTTCCCTACTGATCACAGGGATCTATTGCTCACATGTTTAGTGCTTCCACAGAAAGAACTCATAGAATCACAGAACCAGCGAGGCTGGAAAAGACATTTAAGATCATCAAGTTCAAGCTTTACCCCATCACTAAACCATGTCATTAAGGGCCTTGTCTAGGGACACTGACTCCACCATTGCCCTGGGCAGCCTGTTCCAGTGCTTGACAACCCAATATTCAGTCTAAACACCCCCTGGTGCAGCTTGAGGCTGTTTCCTCTTGTCCCATCCCTTGTCACTCGGGAGCAGAGCCCAGTCTTCTCCTCGCTCCATCCTCCTTTTAGGCAGTTGTAAAGAGCGATAAGGTGCCCCCTGAGCCTTCTCTTCTCCAGACTAAACCCCTCTCCAGTCTGAAACAAGGGGGTTTTCTCCGAATCAAGTCCCTCAGCCGTTCCACATCCCACTTGTGCTCCAGGCCCTGCACCAGCCCCATTGCCTTCCCTCTGGCCCCGCGCCAGCACCTCAATGTCTCTCTTATAGTGAGGGGTCCAGAACTGAGCACAGGATTCCAGGTGCAGCCTCATCAGAGCCCAGCCCAGGGAGATGATCACTGCCCTGGTGCCGCACTATTGCTGATACAGACCAGGATGCCACTGGCTTCTTGGCCACAAGCTGCTCATGTTCAGCTCCAATCAGTACCCCCAGCTCCTTTTCCATGAGCAGTTTCCAGCCACTTTTCCCAAGCCTGGAGCGTTGCAGGGGGTTGCTGTGGCCCAAGTAGAGGACCCAGCACTTTGCCTTGTTGAATTTCATATCACTGACCACAGCCCATCGATCCAACCTCTCCAGACCCTTCTGCAGAGCATTCCTACCCTCCAGCAGATCAACACTCCCATCCAACTTGGTGTTATCTGCAAATTTACAGAAGGTACACTTGATCCCCTTATCCAGATCATCAGTGAAGTCATTAAACAACACTAGCCCTAACAGTGAGCCCTGTGGGACACCACAAATGGCGTGTGGGATGTCAGTGTAACACTTTCATGTTGTCCAACACAACACACTTATCTTGAGGACAGATTATGTGATTTTGGGGAAAATAGTTATGTCTCCTTGCATTTTCACTTCAGACAGTCATCCCTTTCCTCCTTCTCTATCCATATTGCATCACTCATACTTCATCAGCAGATAACACACGAAAGCCCCACAATGGACTTACCCTGCTGCCCACTGCCCTTCTTCCATTACAGTGGGGCACTTTCTATAACAGTGTAATGCTCAGCCTGTGGTCACTGTGGTCCACTAACTGTCATTCAAATGCTGTTCCACATACATACAAATGCAACCACATGCACACACTGGGATGCTAACCTTGCTTCAAGAGCACATCTCCGTTCTAAAACGAGTGAAATACCCATATTTTTAGGTAATGCAATTACCTGCATGAAAATGATGGTGCACATCTTTATGCAAACAAGAAAGAAAATCTTATTTGAGTCCTATAAAATTTAATAGGCTACAAACATAGCTAAAGCAAAAGATAACTCTCTCATGCAAAAGCCTGCTCATAAACAGTCTATAATTAAACTTGCTGCCTTTTGGTTGAAGGCACGGACTTTACTAAGTGCAAGAGCTGTTTTTCTGCAAGAAAGCTTATTGGGGAGTGAATTAAAGCAAGCATGATCACATCCTCACATGCATAAAATGCTGATTCTCTCACCTGCCTTATATGCCAAGTGCTTACTCTTGCAAGGTATTTGGAGCTGTCAATGCCAGCTGAACTCAGCAAGACAGAGAGGTGCTCAGCACATCCTAAAGAACCCTTGGCATCGGGAGCAGGACTCAGATACTCTCAGTGTCTGCCAATGAAATGTACCACAGGAACGCTGGCAATTACAGAGCAACTATTTGTGTGAGCATTACTGGAACTGCCTCCCCTTGTTCAGAGGAAGGGCGCTGGCAGAACAGACAGGGCAAAGAGCTACAGCTGCAGCTCAGAGACTGCAAACCTACCTGACACTGAGACACTAAACAAAGCGTACCTGTTTAGCTCACTACATGCAAAACAGAGCATGAAAATAACACCCTGTGAAGGGTCAAACAGACCTGAAAGTAAGAATGACAGAATTACCTATTACCTCTGCGATACGTTCTGCCTTAGCCCTTAGATATGTATGCTTGGGGGTATTAATCACAGAATCCCAGACTGGTTTGGATTGGAAGAGACCTTAAAGCTCATCCAGTTCCCACCCCCCTGCCACAGGCAGGGACCCCTTCCACTAGAGCAGGTTGCTCCAAGCCCTTGTGTCCAACCTGGCCTTGAACACTGCCAGGGATGGGGCAGCCACAGCTTCTCTGGGCACCCTGTGCCAGTGCCTCAGCACCCTCACAGGGAAGAACTTCTGCCTAATGTCTCATCTCAGTCTCCCCTCTGTCGGGTTAAATTGTCCTGCTTCAGCTGGGGCACAAAATGGACAGTTCATAGGCATAGGTATTCAGTGTTCAGCCAGGCCTCAAACAATCCCTGGTTTGGTGTGCTTTAACCTAGCCCAGCTTTGAAGGCAGAACAACTATCGATTTATTTATTTTTAATGCCAAGATGGTATCAGGGCACTTCAAAATATCACCGAATTTATTTCCACAATGAAGATACACCTTCACAAATGCTCACCAAGGCTGCTTTTCTTCACCATCAAAAACAAACCAACCAAGCAAAAGATGTGTTTCTGCTTATTCTTGTACAATTGAGTCATTTTGGCTGAAACCTACCAAAAAAACCCAAACCCAAGCCAAAGCCATAGCACTCTATAGCTTGGGAAACAACCCTGACTGGAGAAATCAACCTAGCTGATCCCAGTTTGCCAAAATGATAAGCAACTGGGAGGAAAAGAATCCTGCAGTAAGAAGCATCAGACAACCATTATATCCACAACTGTTAAAGAGGGAGTTTAGTGTTAAGTGTGTATGTGAAGAGAGACTTTCTCAAAGCAAAAATCTTCATTATCTGGCAGATAAAGGCATAACAAAAACCTCTGAATGGGAGCAATTCAGATGCAATAAGATACTTCTATTTTTTAACCACCAGAGAGATATGAGAACAGCCCATTCAGGGATGTGTTATAATTTCCATTTCTTGAAGCCTTAAAATCCCCTAGCAGACATACATCTAAAAATACGTTGGTTCTAACAGATGCTTGGAGATCAATGCCAGAATCTTCCAGTGCAGCGGCCAAAGCTGTGTTTGTAGGATGGTGGCCTACAGAATCCCTTCTGCCCTCAAATGCCCCTCTTTCCACAGTGAGCACACTGAACAACCACCCCTGTCTTGTCTAGTGCATGAGACTTTTTCCCTGAAACACATGGCTGCTGCTTTTTGAGTGGCCAGAGCTTGTCTTTTCCCACCTTCCATACGTACACCAAACTTCTCTCCTTTTATTATGAGTGATGCTATAACAGTGGCTGACCCACACAAGAGATGGGTGCAGCAGTAGATTGCCTACAGAAGTTTCACACCAGTTGCACTGAGTATAAGCTTAGTACCTGCTGCAATTACGTACTCAAACCTCACTCCCTGCTTCCTCAACTTTTGCCTGGGTCTCTGGAATCACAGACAGACATCCAGCAGTTATTCTGCAAAATCCCATGTCTTCCCACAGCTCCTGTGCTAGTACTAACCAGTGCAGTTGAACTGAAAGCTTGTAATCTAGTTTTCAGTTCTATTACCATCTTTTACTGTCTCTTCCAGCTTCCTTTTGCTGGAGATTGGGACCATCTCTGATCTTTTGGCGTTATCCAGAGATTCTTCACCTTTTGCTATAATTTAGAACCATTCCTGATGCCTCAGAGCTTGTGCAGTTTTTAACTGTATGTCTAAAATATATCTTTAATTCCTTGGATTTTCAGTGCTCTCGAGCTCCAAAGCCTTCATGTTTCTCCAACCACTCCTCAATTTATTCCACCTCTGATCCTTGTATGCTGGTTGTCAATTTTTCCCCTTGGTCCTTATTGTGAAGCTGACAAGGAGCATCGCAAAACTGACATGGTGAGGCACAGAAATCCTTCAGGAATAGCTAAAACCTGACAAGTGACAGTGGAACAAGTGGCAGTGACCAGGTTTTGACCCCGAGATCTGATTTCACATTTACTGTTCCTTGAAATGATGTAGGAATAAGCAGATATTTTGATCTCTTGAAGGCTCATTAGTGTGCCTGGAACAGGCTGAGGCTTTGGCACAGAGCCCCCAGTGCCTGCCCCATTGGCACACTGGGCAAGTGACAGGGCTGGGAGGACTCTTTTGGACTCTTCCCTTAGTGCAGAGGAATAACCATAGAGGCAACTCAGGACCCAAGCTTCTTGTGCCCTATCTGCTTGGGGACACCTAGACAAAACAGAGAGGACCTAACTTTGTCACTCTACATAAATAGTAGCCACCCCTATAAGCACTGGTTTTGTTCTTCCCTCCATCAGCCCAGCACACCACACTTCCACAGCAGTCTGGCCTTAAATCTCAATCCACTCCCAAATCCCAAGGGAGAGAGAGCTCTGTGAATACACCAGGAGATGGGTCATGAAATTAGCATTTTTGTCTCATTAGCTTTTGAAAGCAGCATTTACAGCACAAGGGACTTGGCCTGGTGATGTACCTACATATGCACAGCATGCTTCTACTAAAAGCATTAGAGCATCACATCTGCCTAGAGTACATTTCTCCTGACCAGAACTCATAATATTATAATCTCTCCTGTGTCCTAAATTCAAAATCTGATTTTACACCTCCTGTTCTGGGATAATGTTGCATGAATAAAGGGATATGTCATTCTTGCTCCTTTTTCAAATGGAACCACTCCAAGTTCCACTTTAATGCTGCAGGACCCACAGGCAAGTTTGGGTATGAGGGGGGCAAGTGAGGACTGAGGGGACAGCAGAAGCCCAACAGCACTAGTGGAGGTAAAGATGGATGGGCATCAAGACTGAAAGAACGCAGAATAGAATTGCAGAATCAAGTACATTGTAAAAGACCTTTCAGATCAAGTCCAACCTTTACCCCAGCACCGCCAAGCCCAACACTAAGCCATGTTATTAAGGGCCTTGTCTACACTGTTTGTGAACACTTCCAGGGACAGTGACTCCACCACTGCCCTGGGCAGCCTGACTGCCCTTTGGGGGAAGGAATTGTTACTAATATCATGCCTAAACCTTCCCTGACACAGCTGAAGGCCACTTCCTTTTGTCCTGTTCCTTGTTACCTGGGAGAAGAGGCCAGCCACCTACTGCCTCCATCCTCCTTTCAGGTGATTGCAGAGAGCAATAACACGCTCCCTGAGCCTTCTTTTCTCCAGACTAGCCCGCCCCTCAGTTCCCTCAACCAGTCCTCATCAGACTTCAGATCAACACTCACTCAACTGGGTATTGTCTGCAGATTTACTGAGGGTGCACTCAGTCCCCTCATCCAGATCATCATCTTTATGATTCCAAACAACACTGACCCTAACACTGAGCCCTGAGGGACAGCACTAGAGACAGGTCACCAGCTAGATGTGACACCGTTTACTACCACTCTTCAGGCTCACCCACCCACCCAGGTTCTAACCTAATGAAAAGTCCACATAACCAGGCCATGAACAGCCAGTGTCTCCAGAAGGATGCTGTGGGACAGTGTCAAATGCTTTGCTAAAGTCCAAACACACAATGTGCACAGCCTTTCCATAATCAACCAGAAGGCAGCAACGGTAGATTTAGCAGGAGGAAGATGAATGGGGGTGCTAACTAGAAGGCTACAGTAATGAAGATTAGCTATAAGAAGTTTGACTATTACCACACCAAGCTGCACACATGCATATGCATGTGTATGTTCAGAAGTCTCTTAGCCATGTCTGAACTCACTTTCATAAACACCATACATGGACGTGAAGACATATACAAAGAGATAATACTGCAAGCTGTACTTGCATTAGGGCTAAAAGTTTAAGCACAAGCTCCCAAAATGAACGTCCAGTTTATGAAACTCTTCCATCTGGATGTTAATTTGGCAATAACTGCTACAGAGAAAAGAGGTTTTGTGTCAGCTTGTAAAGCTATCAGCACCTCTGCTTGCTGGTACCAATGGCAGCGTGCTGCAATGCGACTCACCAAGTATGCATAAATACTGTGGATGCATTTGTTGCTGTTGTCAGTACTGAACATCCCCAAACAGTGTATTGAACTCATTTAACTGTGCAGTCCATCCTTCTTTTGCATGGAGAGCACTCCCTCCACATTCTCCATCCATATCCACAACATCAGAAGAGAAGCTGATAGCTAGTGTTCCTAACTAGGCCTTGCTCTCCACAGGAGGTTAAGCAGGTGAGGTCCTTTACAACTTAGTCTTCTCTATGCTTCTGTGAGAGAGAGAAGAATCAAGATTTTGTTTCTGGGAAACTATGTAGAAAAACCAAGGGTAGTTCTGGATACATCTGGTGGAACAAGACCAGGAGGCAGAACTACCTTGTTCTGTGAATGGTGAGGTTTCGAAACAGTTACCAAATGTGATTAACACATCTCATAGGACAGACAGCACCTGGCAAGCGTCTGTCAATTATTCAGCCTCTGGCTCACTTGCTTATCCTGAGGAAGATTAAAGAAGCTGCAAGTGTACCTCACAGCAGAGACAAGTGGCTAAGTAAGATTATCAGCCTTCACGAGAATGAACACCACAGTAAAAATTCCATGGGAGAGAATTTCACTGTTTCCTGGACAAAAATTAAGTCATTCTTCTTGGTAAACTTACTATTTCACAAATGCCAAGATTATGTATCTTGGTAATCTAGATAGGGGCTGTCTATTTTACTGCTACTCTGATTGTTTGGAGTAAGATTGTCATTAGCACAAGTAAACTTCTAAAGGTCAGTATATACTGAATCCTATGCTCTGGGGAAGATTTATGTCAAGATTTTAGGCCAGACAGTGAGAAAGACTGTATTCCCCCTACAGCTAGGAGAAGGCAGAGATGGAAATGGATGGAAAAGTCAGCAGAGAATCTAAATGATTAATGGATAGATGGCTCTGCCAGGCTGTACCATGCTAAAGGTTAAGCCTGGTTTTAAATGGGAGAGTACACATTTAAAGCACCTCTTTCTACTTAAAGCTCATCATGGAGAACTACAAAGTCAGTGGATTGCCTTTCGATTACAGCTTAGGAGACTGCAAACATCCCAGAGATGAGGTCTTTCCTCTTCTGTTTGCACAGCATGCAGGACCAGAATTATCTTTGTTGGGAACTCAGGACTATAATGAAATACAAACACCAGTTACTATGAGGAAGCTGCTCAGTGCCACTGTTACCTCAGGCAAGCATGGTTTTGTAATAACTGAAAAGCGACACTGAAAACAGCTCAATTAATCCACAATTGAAGGTGTGCATTCTACACCACACTGTACTTCAAGGAATTGGTGAGCTAAACACATTTCTTGCTTGCCTACTCATGAAATTTTGACATTGGAGTACAAAGGTATTAAATATTAACTCATTCCCCAGAGGGCTTGAGATTATTTCTTTCTAAATAGGCAAAACCCCCTACAGTTAAGAATTATAGCTGAAATGTTAAAACTCAGCAAGTAACTTAAGTTACAGTGAGTAACTAGAAGACCAGAGGTGATGGGCAATCTTCCCTGGCTTCTTGTCATGGAATCACAGAATGACTGGAGTTGGAAAGGACCTTCATCCAGTTCCAACCCCCCTGCCATGGGCAAGGACATGCTAGACCACGTTGCCCACAGCTCTGTCCAACCTGGCCTTGAACAATGCCAGGGATGGGGCATTTACCACTTCTCTGGGCAACCTGTTCCAGTGCCTCAGCACCTTCACAGTAAAGCACTTCCTCCTCATACCTAACTTAAGTGTCCCCTGTTTAAGTTTAAAACCATTACCGTATGTCCTATTGCTAAAGTCCCTGATGCACAGTGTTTCCCTCTTACTAATACTATGAATGGTGGGTTACTGTTGGTAGTCAAGCGAGTATAATATGTAGCACCTTAGGAACTGTAATTTAGTATTAATTAGCATCCACTCCAGATAAAGTTAATGGCCAAGGTACCTGTCCATTAAACAAATGAAACTGGAAGTAAGAATCTAATTGTCAGAGTCTAAAGAGTATCTGACAGTTCTCAGGGTTTTCTTTCCCTTTAATTCAGATTAAAACTTAAATCAACAATCAGATGCATCACAAGACTTGGGTTTGGTTTTGTCTTGTTGGACTTCTTTGTTGTTTTCTTTTTTGGTTTATCTTTTATATGAAGCAAAGTTAAATGCACTGATTTTAAGTTTAAATCTCACTAGGAAATCAGTGCAAGCTGGCCTTAGACAAATGATGCTGTGTTTGTGGAATACTAATTAAGACACTCCAACCCAAGCCAATTCGCTCCTCTCTGTTTAAATAGAAAGTTGGTGCATATCGAACTCTGTTATCAGGTGTTATTCAAATTGAAGTAGGTCAGGTCCCTGAACACCTGGAAATTAGCCTGAAAATTAGCCTGGAAATTCCCTCAATTAATGAAACCTTGTCTGCCTGAATTTTTCCTGCCTCCCCCATAACACTTGGACAATCATAGCTGTAGCATGTAAAATTAATCTCATTCTGTTCCTTTCTGTGGAAAGACATTTTGATTTCCCTCTGACCCCTGAGAAAAAGGTTAATACTTGTTCATTCTCCTGCACATTTTGCTCAGCAGACATCCAATTCCTGCAGTCCTAACCTGCAGGCTTATCTGACATGACAGGCCTGAAGAACTGGGCTGCACAGCTAAGACCTGAATTTGCAGCTGCCCACAGTGCATGTCCTTAAAGCAAGATGCTTACACTTGTTTAAAGAGAAATCAGTGTAAACCAGTATCTTATTTTCTTACCACCTTTATATCAACACAGCAAGGCTCATACATTTACTTTGAAAAACTATTCTTTTTCAAAAAGTCCTCTAGTTACTTACAACAGTTGTTCTGCCCCTTCTTCCCTTTCCAATGGCTTGTGCATAAGGTTTGTTTTGGAGAACTGTGCTGTGCCACAGGATGCCATCCCCCCTGGGACTTAGATCCAATTCCAGCCAAGACGTTTACCTTTTAGAGAATTTGCTCCAGGTTTTTCATAAGGTGTAACTTTGCTGCTCTGTGTATGAGGAGTTGAGCCACTTACTACCAGTGGTGCTATTTCTTACACTGTCAGAGATATGCACTGTAGAAACTCAAGAGTGAATTAGGTGAAGGCTATCGTTAAATAAAGCACTGTCAGCTTCAAATAGGAAGTAACACAGTGATTAAAAACACAACAAAGGCGCAATGCAAGCAGCTGAAGTTCAGCAGTGGATTAAGTTAAGCATATACATAACACCAACTACTCTAGTGCTGGTTTTGAGTGGGTGATCTTCAACAACTGCATGGGAGACAATGCTCATTTGTACTTACTGCCAAGGTTCAAATCCCATAGCTAGGATAAAATAAAGTTGTATTTAAAGAAATGTACAAGGACAGGAAAGGACTGATGAAATACTGGGCCACCCTACCCTCACCCTGAACAAAGTGTGCTTTCCCACCAGGAAAGATTAAGTGCATCACTGCCTGCAGCTTCCCTCACGTATACTGGGGCTGGCTTGGCCTCAAAGGTGACTTTGGCCAAGGCTTTCTGTTGGCTGCTCCATCACCTCCAGTTGTAAACATCATGATGGCCCCCTTCTCCCAACTTTACCCCTTCTGTTCCCCAGGTTTTACCCTGGAGCTACCACCTCTGCCTTTGTGCTGACAGACTCCTTTTTCTAACACACTCCTGAAATGGAATTTGTACCCTCAGGCCTTACTTCCATTATGCTCTGCAAAACTCTGGTGTTGAAGATAGCTACTGCAGAAAAAAATCAAAGTTCTCCTCACAAGAAACTTGTCCATTTCCTTCTCTACTAAATATTTGAGATGTTTTATTTTATCTAGGTGAGCCTAGATTAAAAATGAGTTTATACACAGATATGAATATAAATATAAAGGCCCTAAGGGAGCTATCAGACATGAGCTGAGAAGAAATCTGGAGCAGTTTAAGATGTGTTTCCTGGTCAGGTACCAGGCAAACCATACAAAATATGCTCATATGATGTGAAACAAGTTAGTTTTAAGTCCCCTTCACTGACTGGAGGTGCCCCTAAATCTCTTTAATGGGGTAGTCAGATATGAGATGAAGGTAAAAGAGCATGTCTAATTTACATGCATAATTATTTCAACTGTATATGCAAATCAAGTCCAGAGGGCCAGCCCTTAGAGAAGCAGAAGCAAAAAACAGCTGATATAGGACCTGAGAATAACAGCAGTTTCAAACTCAGGCGAGCACCCAAGCAGAGCCCCTTAGTTTGAAAACAAAGCCTGGTTATAGTACCTTTAAACCTGGGCTCTGATCCTGCACGTTCCAGGGACTCCCTGGGCTCACTCATGATCAGCTGGTTTTGAAAGATCCACAGGTGACCAGGCTGCACTGCACTGTGCAAACTGAGCACTCACGCTGACCTTTACTGGCAAAGGGCTCCTTCTCTGCAACAATCAACTGCTACAAGGAGAGCTCATCCCAGATGGTGTTAGCTCTAGACAGGCTGTGCCAGAAGAACAAAAATCCAAGAGTTACAGAAGTGTGAGCATTTTGCTTAGGAACTGTCACTCACTTGAGCCTCACCTTGCCCCATTCAGCTGCTGTTCCCACCTGTATCCCCTATTTGGTTTTCTGTTCACGTTCTGAAACTGAATTGGTAAGCAGAAAAGTTTAGTTACTGAATAACTACTGACAGAAGTCTCTAAAGGATACACTGAAGAATGATAAGATTGCTGTGTGATAGACAAAGAGCAACTTCCAGTCCAGAGAGACCTAGAACAGTTTCCTACTGGTGTGGTTAGAAGCAAAGCCCTTCACAGCTCCCTAGGGAAGCTGTAACCCATGGCTCATAGGGTCACACAATACCCCCACATCCCTTCTGCCCATTCTAAGGGTGCAACTCATTTCAGTTTGTGCTTAGTGGCTTCCAGTCCTTTGATTTGCTTGTAGCTCCTGCCTGTATTAGACCAAATACATGGTCTAACAATCAGGTAGGCCTGGTTTACATCCCAAATTTTGCCACTGAATGCTGCCTATCTTTAAGAAACTCCAGACCTGAAGACACAAGCACCAATGTCCTTAGCAATGTTTCTCAATGGTGCATGCTTTTTAGCATCAGCTTCCAGCAACAATTTTTCAATCGGTCTTTCTTTGCTGGTTTCAAGAAATCATTACTAGATGGTTTTCCCCCTCCATGAAGACACAATCCATTAAAGAACTGTTCCCTTTCCACTGTTTGATAAGCAAAATGCACTGAGTTCTCATATAGACACACTTATCTCTAATTGCTGCCCTCATTGCAGAACCAGGAAAACCTTGAATATAGAATTGTAATCTTCCTTCCCTGTAGCTTTCTAAAAAGCTCTTCTTAAACAACTTCAACTTTCTACTTAGCTTCAGGCCTTTTTTCCTCCATATGAGTGCTGTCCTCTTAATTTTCTTTATTTGGAAGAAAGATAGCTCCTCTGAACCATCATTTTAGGTGTGAACTGCCACAGATTTGCTCAAGAGCCCTAACATCTAAATACTAGCCCCCGTTCCAGAGTTTAAAGCTTTCTTTCATAACAAGGTCCAGACAGGACTGTCCTGTGTGGTGCTGCTTGTATGAGAAAAAAAACAGTCAACTATGGTATAGTTTAAGCAGTAACTCTTCTGCATATGTCCCTGCAGGCTGCTTACAACCCCAAATACCAACATTTGAGTTGTGTTTCCTATAGGCATCTTTCCATGAACATTTTGCACCACATTTTGCTCATACCCTCCAAGTCACAGAAGCTCACATGCCTAATGATCAGTGGATGTAGTAGAAGAAAGTCAGAGATGACTACAGAGAGATGACAGCATGAGAGCAACCCTTATGTATAATCCGTGGTTCTATAGACTTAGCACACCTTTCATGCAGGAGGTGGAGGGGAACACAGAGCTCCCTGAGTTACTGAAAGCTCAAGGAGGAAATGATACTCAGGGTGAAGTTCTCTGATGGCTCCTCAGCCTTGGTTTAACTGCACTGCCCTTGGACTGTATGGGGATGACTCGCTTCAGTCTCCCAGCAGATCTCACTACCTCTACAACAGTGCCTAACCAACAGCCATGTCCAGGCATGAGCTTGCTTGCATCCAGCCACTAGCAAGAACAAATGTAGATCTCATCTCTCTGTGGCAGAGACAGACCCTGAGCATCACAGCCCATTAGATCTGTCCAACAGGCAGCGGGTGCAGGTCCTACCAGAAATGAAATTGAGTTGTGTCATGTTGACAAGCAATCTCTCAGTGACTGATGGGATCTGCTGCCCAGGAACAGCATCTGCTACACAGCTCCTACTCCTACGGTACCTGACACTGAGAGATAGGCAGCAGGTGCCAACTGTGGGTAACTAAAGGGCTGACACTATCAGTATGAAATGAGCTCTAAAAAATGCACTTTGTGGAGAAACTGTCCTGAAAGGGTGGGATTTCTTATGGCTAAGACTTGCTTCAGACTGTTTTTACTTATTTCACTGTGATGCTTGAAATTTGGTTATTAGGAGCATTCAACTTATCAGTTAAATGGATTTTTGAGTAGGTCTTCATCATCTCTCTTCAATATTGTCTGGTTTCAAGGAAAGATGTTTATAAGCCATTATAGAGAGATATCTTCTATGTGTGCCAAAGAGTTCTTTCTTCAAGATCTTTACACTCACATTCCAAAGTATCATCAGCTTTTATGGCTATATTAAAGTCTTAAGGATAAGTGGCTGGTGTTTACAGTGGAAATCCCTGGTATATCCTACACCATTGCTCAATACAAGACAGTAGTAATACATTTAATATAATACATTCAACATTTTGTCATGAAAATTGCAATTACTTTAAATAGAACAACAGTTTCTGACCAAAAAAGGCTGATCTGTTTGTTCTTCTCTCAGCAAATGCTGAAACCAGCACTTGCACATTGCAAAACAGAAGAAAATCTCTCCTCTCACAGGACAAATGATAAAAACTGATGCTGATACTGTAAATAGCTTTAAATGACATATAATGTGGGTGCAAATTAGGGTACTATTAGAGCTACACTCATTTATGCCAGGCCTCTAACTAGCCTATAACCCTCTGTAACTTCAGTATTAACTACTGGGGCTTTTCTAGTGAATGGCCTATTGTTGGTTTCTCAGCTGGCAACCTGTGTTACTAGCTGGATTCATTCTCATACGCCTGATGCACTGAGAGTTATGGCATATCCTGTAACTTCCCAAAGGAAAACAGAAGTTTTAAGTGTTCTTTCTTATTATGTCTCAAAAATACATTTCCTTTGTGGTCGTGGAAAACAAAGGAAGAATGGCAGCAGTTTAATAATGCAGAGCCTCTTACTAAGTTTTGCAATCACATCTGTGGGACTTTTGCTGCCATCACGCAGTATGATCACTTCATACAAGTGATACACCAGTATGGGGTACCCTTATAGAGTTCAACACATAGATCAGCTAAATCTGTGCATGCTACCTCAATCTCTCTGGTTGGTGCTTTATTTTGATAACTACTGTATTTGTGTCCTTTTAGATAATATTTGTCTAACACTAACATGATCGATCTGATTTGAAAGTCAAATTTAACAAGTTTCAATCTATACCTAAACTCCATATGTTGTGTGCATTCTGCCAGTATTAACACAGCTGAGTGCTGACAGGCATATTAACAAATCTTATCTGTGATTTCTACTTGTTATGAAAGAAGTTTTCTGTAGAAGTTCTGCCAATTCACTGTGTGCATGAAGGCAGCAGAACAACTCATTTCCTACTGTAATAACACTCCACTCTCTGGTTGGGATGGTTGATTACCAGAAGAAATGGCTTTCTTAAGAATGGCAGCGCACAATTGCCTTTCTTAGCTGGTCCATTAGTCATCGTCAACCTAATGAGTTTGCCATTTGTTTTTTCAGTGTTGATTTGGAGGAGGGTTTTGTTGAAAAGGACACGTTGCCTTTCCTTCTCTTTCCCCTCAGATAATTGCTTCTTTACATTTTGTAAGCACTCATTTTCACTACAGCTTCTTAACTCACACTTGCACCCTTATTTCTCCCCTCTGCCTGTGTATTGGCCAGCTCCTCAACCAGCATACACTTACCTAATCCCATAGACTCTGACAAACCCACTCCAAAGTGTCTCAACTAAAGTTAACAAATGGTCCTCAAAATTACCAGGTACCCACCTTCTAGAAGTCAGGTCTATTCAAGGCCTTGCATCTCACATGAAAGAATAAATCATCCAAAGCTGCTGTGAATGAAGTAATTACAAAGGTTCATAGAATCAATTAGTTTGGAAAAGATCTTTAATGTCATCAAGTCCAACTTTTACCCCAGCACTACCAAGTCACGTGGTAACCAACATGGTCTTGTCAGCAAGACACGCATCTTCCAACCGTCCAAATCACATGTGTTAAATGAACCTGCAGAAGGGGGTATTTACTCCAGATCTTTTCCTTTTTCCCCATAGCTGTATTACTTGGTCTAATTAAAATATTTCAGATCTCCCTGACAAGCTTTCTCATAATTAACAATTGTGAGCAAAGTAGCTTAGGTTATCCCTGGACATTCTGTTGAGCCTTGGGACATGAAACCATAAATTAGGTCACTTGTCCTCAGCAGGCTCTCCCTTCCCTTTCCACATTTTTATTGTTACAAAGACCCTCAGAACAGAGAAAGAAGAAAAATAATCTCATATGGAGAGTTTTTTAAACTCAGGTGAAAAATAGGGGGAGGAAGTAAAGGAATATTTGAGCATCTTATGCATCTGTGCTTTCTGGGGCACCCAAAGGATTCCCTGATCTGTGTTTCCTTTCCAGGACATCAGTTTAATTTCACCGAGCCCCCTGTGTTTTCACCCATGGCTCTTCCTCTTGTTACAGGGTTAACTGAAGAGGTGTTTTTCTACATGTTAGTAATATATAATAATTTTTAAATATCTATCACAAGATCAAAGTAGAAATTAGAGCAGTCAGTTTGCTATAGTAGACACTGGCTTTCTTATAGCTTTCCTGGCTGCTTGAGGGTAATACAATCAGAACAGGAGCGTTGTAGTCTTCATAATCACTGGTAATTTTACTGTACATTTTCTGATAGTCTTCTGTTATTGCATTTATCTGCACATCTGAGCAATAAAAAAAAAAAACCATGAAGGATTCAATTCAATCCTGGCAGAAACAGCACTATTCCCTTGGACACTAATGCATATTGCACCGAGTAATATCATTATATGGCCCGAAACTACACATTCTCCTTCAACACTCTCAAACAGCTCTAAGAACATGGCAGGGCACTAGATCTTGTTATAAAGTCATTCATACTGAGCCTTCCTATCTTTCGTTCTTCATCCTCAATGGGACAATAAAGGATTGCTTCTTCTGCCTCCACGCATTAGCTCTTTTCATAGCTTTTAATTTTCATTTAAGTAGCATGCCTCTCACTAAACACACCTTCCTTTGACTTGCTGCTTGTGTGAAGGAAATGCAACAGAGTTTGTTGAAATAAAGCAACTAAATATAACAAATATGCACTCACCTGTACATCCTCACACACAGAGAACAGGTGTTACCACCAGCTACTGAGAGGCATAATGGAAAATCATATTTCACAAATCATGTCTTTCCTGACCCACCTGAACTTGTTATGCCTGCCATAAGTGTAGTGAACTTGCTCAGTCTTCCCAGGGGTGTGCCTACTGGCAAGTCAGTGTGGGCACAGACAGCTTGAGAGGGAAAGAATGGAGAAGTAACAACTAGCTCTGCTTAAAAATATGCATTACAGAAACAAGTGTTTCCCCAATACTGAATCAACATAGAATCATAGAACGGTTGGGGTTGGAAAGGACCTTAAGATCATCCAGTTCCAACCCCCTGCCATGTCCTGACCCTGTCACCCAAGGCTCTGTCCAACCTGGCCTTGAACACTGCCAGGGATGGAGAATTTACCACTTCTTTGCGCAACCTCTTCCAGTGCCTCACCGCCCTTACAAGTAAAGAGCGTCTTCCTTATGTCTAACCTGACTTCCCCTGTTTTAAGTTTGAACCCATCACCCCTTGTCCCACTGCTACAGTCCCTAGCATCTCTTATATAACTTTAGCAGAATCTCTAACAGCCATCTCAGAAATACAGGTTTGCCTTGGTAGAAGTGACAGCCACCTTTACTTAGCTGCTACCTGAAAAGACTAAAAGAATATCCCTGAGACAAAGAAATTATTCATAGACAGACAAGGTCAAAGTGCTTGAATACAATGTAGATTGCAGAACTTCCTCTTATCTTTACTGACACAATCTGGTCTGAAACCAGTCTTGATCCTAACACTCAGAACATATCACTGCAAAAATCATCTGTAAGTATAAAGAAAAGGGGGGGGGGGGTGTGAGGGGATTCCTTCTCTGTAATAAGTTTGACTCCAGTGCTTCAGTGTAACTCAAGTACTGACACAAGAGACTGTCTTACTATCATTAAGAATGAACTAGAAGAAACTGTGAATCCCAAAGCTCCAGTTAACAGAAGCATAAAGAGAAAATTGGCAGGTAGCAGTTTGACAGTGGGCTGAATAGCTGCCACTGGCAATGCCTAAAAATACAGTTTTGAAAGACAAACACATTTTGCTGCATACAAACATAATGCATTTTTCCATTTTGGGCTAGTAAGAGATTCTTATCTTTTAGAAAACATGGAGAGACACCACTTTACAATTTGTCACAAGAGAAGATTCAGTCACTGCATTTTTATTCAACTTCCCATACACTTCTCATGCCTGTCTCATGTTTGATACAGAACAACACTCTACTGAGGTGTGGTTCTAACTTTGCCTCAGACACGCGTACCGCAAAACTACATTTAGAAGCACTTTTAAAAGTAAATCTTCAAAGATTCATGGTAAGTAGAATCCGAGTGTGAACATGGATAGGTCATTTAGTGTAATACCTGTATAATGCTCACTCTTCAACTTGGCTCATCAAAAGCAGCAGCCATTGCTGCAGGTAGTGCCTGAGAATGGCCTTGAAGTAGTGCTCCTGCTATGGTTATTCACTAAGGCTCTGGAATAGCAGGACAGCTGTAGAACACTTAAGTGGGATTTTCAAAGCCACTTGGCATTTGTCAAATTTCTTTCCAGTGAGGTCAACAGCAGTTTTATCATTGCCCCTAGTAAGAGCATAATTAGAGCGGTGCTAAAGAGCTTTCGAATGCCTACTGATGTCCACACAGAACCACTAATACAGATACAAAGTGAAGACTGCCTATCCAGACATAGTAACTGCCAACTGCAGGTAAATAAATAAATAAATGGATAAATAAATGAATGTTTAATTCAGACTTGGGCACCTTGGTTCATCGATGCATCAAGGAGATGGACATAAGGGAGCGTCATGCTCTCTCTGCGAAAGTCAAAACCAACCTGCCTGTTGGAGTGATTTACAGTATTTCCCTTGCTAAACCAGCCTGAGATCCAACTACAATTCACATTGTGCCTTACACTTGAATTATTCCCGCCAGCCTAAGTGGATGATAGCTGGCTCGTATTAGTTAGCTATCTCACTGCTCTCACTCCTGAGGCCATCTGGTTCTATGGAGATTTCTCTGCACTTGGCACTGGCCACCCTGGACCCAGCAGGAGTGGAAAAGCTGCTTCAATGCTTATTATAAACCCCAACGTTGTTGGAAGACTCACCGAAATCCTGGCTACTTTTTTGTCTGGTCCTGCCTAACAATGAATGTCCTCAAAACCCTGCTGCCAGAGGCTGGATACTGCTCCGCCTGGCTCAGCAGGATGCTGGCACAGGTTGTGCTTGGGATGTTCCATTGTGACATTCTGTTGTCACACTGGGCAGGATTCTGGACTCCAGGTCACAAAGGACCAAGCTCTCATGTGCAGCACCAGTGAAAATGCAACCTACCTTCATCTCTGTTGAGATGACATACACAAGCAGGATGGGAAGGGTCTGAGGACCATCTATATCTCATGACTTCCCACCACCTGAATGGAGGTGTCTGTCCTCTCATTGAGGCATGGGAGTTGCAGGTCCCTCAGAGAGCACTTGTCTCATCAAGATGTGTTGTGGTCACAGCATAGATGTAGCCCTGCTTACACCAAAGTGTGATAGCCACTGTCAGCACACATCCCAGTTCCCTCTATCATGGCCAGACATGCATCCATTACCCAAAGGGACACCTGTATCCTGGTGACACAATACACCTGCACACACATGGCGGTGGGATGCTTGCAAATGTGGGAGATGGGGAATTCTGGGGAACTCTGGGTTTTTAAGTTCTCCCGAGCAGAGGCTGCTTGTTGCTCTCCAGTGAGCTAAGATCTCTATGATGACTTCACAGGTTGTGGTAATACTGCTTCCAGGCTGAGTGAAAAAAAACCCTAGTACCTCATGTTGTATCAGAGCTACCCACACCTCTAGGCTTGCTGAAGCTAGAGAAGAGCCTGTACACTTCTGAAGGGCTCAGGCTTCCTGTCCTAAAATATTTTCTGCCGCTGTTAAACAGCTTGCTGCATGAAAACCCATGAATGAATTGAAGTCATTCTTGTAAAGAAACAGGCTGCAGGATTTGTAGCACTCTGGGAATTGGAAGCAACACTGCTTAGTAAGTTGGATCTATTAAATACCTTGTAATAGCAAAATTTGATGTGGTTCATTTCTTCAAAGCAGCCTGAGATGGCTCTGTTCATCAATCAACCCATTTCCCCTTAGACTGACCCTGGCCTTTCAGAATCACCTGGGAGGTCATATTTGATCCAAAGTTAATTCCTAATAAGATTTCCTTCCCCAAGGCTTCCTCATGATGTATACAAACAGACCAGAGCACAGCCTTTTATACAGACTTTGAAGAAGTTTCTACAATACCAAGTATTGTCCATCTCTAACAAGACACAACTGAAGAGTCCTTGGGGACCATGAACCTGGATGTGAGGGAGATGGTTCATTCCTGCCATGGGTGATCCCCACTGCTGCATGTATTTCATCAAAGGCTGGGATGGTCTTTCTGAGCTTTGGCTTTGTGCAATGCACAGTGATTGCAGACCCAAACTAACATTGTGAAATATTAACCTTGCAATAAGCATGTCCTTGGTATGAATGAGCCAATGGTCCTCTGAATGTGAGTGCTTCTGGTGGTGTCAGTGGTGTTTGCTGGTATTACCAGTTCATCCAGGGCTGCTCAAGGCTGCCTTCAGCTGCAGATCTCCTGTGGTACAGCACACAAATCCCCCCAGCCCCTGTGAAATACAGCTACAGCAGGACAGACCTTGAGGAAGTGCTTAGCAATGCATTACGGATGGATGAATTGGGCAACCCAGATGCTGAACAGCTGAGGATGCAGTTTCAGAATCTCTCCAAACAGAAGATGGGTGGTGAGGCATTGGAACAGGCTGCCCAGGGCAGTGCTGGAGTCACCGTCCCTGCAAGTGTTCACAAACTGTGTAGACAAGACCCTCACTGACATGGTTTAATGGTGGCCTTGGCAGTGCTGAGGAATGGTTGGACTTGATGATCTTGAAGGTCTTTTACAAGATAGCTGATTCTGTGATTCGCAACAGTAAAATGCCAGCTGAAGAAGAATACAGCTTCTGGAGAACCCTGCTCACTGTGTAGGATGTTTGATTTCCACCTTTTTGAGGCATATAAGAAGCTGGTCTGCTGATATTTTACTGGAACATACTCTCTCAAAACCACTACCTTCAGGATAGAAGATGCCTTGGAAAAGAAGCTTGAAGGAGGTTCAGGAAACAGGCAAATACAGAAGACAGATGAAAAGTGTAACAGCAGGTGGAAAAATACATGTACTATTAAAACAAGAAATGAAAAGGGGGAAAGCAGGACCAGCATGCAGCACAAAGAAGGATATGAAGCAGAAAGCAGCAGGTCTCTTCTGCAACCTTTGTGTCAGTACTGGCTTTCAAGCAAATACTTACCGAGCTTTGGAGGAATCTGTTCATTTTTACCTTGCAGAAATCAACAGCTTTCAGCCTTAATGTCTGAACTAAATCCAAAGGCTTCAGAACACAAGCAATAAAAAATGACAGATAGTAATGAAAGGAATATTGTGTTGTAAGGCTAAATACACCATGCAGACAGATATAATTCCTCAAGTTACAATATATGAGCAATCTCAGAACAGCAGTAGTAAAAGATAAAATGAGTGAATGTCACTGGAAAGTCCCTGCAGGTTCATTTCTGTGCCAAACAAAGCTAGAAACCCAAGGGTCAGACGCATTTGTTTGGAAGTGATGTTGTAAGCAGAGTTTAGGGCCACCACACCTGCCTTTTCCTTTGCTGTACTGAGGTAAATGATTGTAAGAAATCTACACCATACATTAAGCTTGCAGCAAAACCACAGTTCAGACAATAACCCTGTAGGTTTTCCATTACAAAATGGACTATGAGCATTAATGCTTTTGGAGGTCATTTTGTTTAAAGCTTATTTTGCTTCAGTGTGAGCTCATGTGGTTCCAGCAGTGGAAATGAGGACTATTCTGAATGCCCATTGGAATCAAGATCTCTTTGAAAAACTAAACCCAGGTTTAGATGAGACTCTTAGGGTTTTTTAGCTTCTTGGCAAGCCACAGCATGCCTGGATAGAGAGACTTCACTTGATTTAGCTGCTTATGAGAGAATCTACAGTCAGGTACACAACAAAAGCTATGAGCAGATCTACCCCTTCTCTCCAGGGAAATCACTTCTCATTTCAGGTATGTTGATGGATCATAGGGCAACAGCCGTGGCACACAGGATGAGCTATTAGCGAGTTTGTCCCATAAGTTATCTGCACTTGAGATAGAGAGGAAAAAAAAGTTTCATTTGCCTTAAAGGCAGAAATGTTCCACCAGAGTGGAATGATTGACTGACCCTGGAGCGCTAAGGCCGATCATTTGGCACTAGTGTACATGAAAAATTCATCATTACCAGTGATTTCTGACTGCCCTAGACAAACCAAATATTAATATGGTTTAATACAGCAAAACTGAAAATCCAGAATGCAATAAAACTTTCATATTGTGCTAGCACATAGATTTCTTTGTGTTATTCATTCAAAGAGTAGGACATTTTCCCTCTCTATTTCAAGTCATTCTTTCCGGAGATGGAACAATATGGTATTTCACTGAGTACCTTTCACCATGCTTTCAATGTATGGACTCATAGGTATTCTCAGTTCTTCATAAGGGATGAAACTTTTGTCTGCATCTTACCACAAACTCTGAACACAAAGTCCTTGGATCATTTCCCCAAGAAATACTTGGATACCTGCTGTATAACTACAGTGGTCTGTGAGGTACTTTGGCACTAGGAAATTCTACTCCAGAGAAAAAGCTGTGATAGAAAAAGGGATTCTTTCCTGAGGCAGGTGACAGTGATCTTTAGAGGCTGACTGATAGACAGCCCAAGTCTATATGTCTCTATATGTGAGACCCTCAAAGGTCATGACTCAAAGACACGATTTCATATTTTTCCTCACCTGAAATTGGGATGCCACATGTAGAAAAGGAATACTAGTCTGCTCTGAAATAAAGTATGAATTAGCCACAGGGGATTCCCATTTTCTGATTAAATGCTAATTAAAATCAATTAAGAAGCTATAGCAGTACTGCACTAATGAGGGAAGTCAGATTATTACCTCTGCATTAAGTACTGTACCATCCCCTAACTCCATTTAATCACAGGACTCAGGCTAATACTAGTAGATTCAAACAATGAATTTTACAGGTTCAGTGTTTCCCAGCCAAAGTAACACTTTTTCCCCGTATACTACATGCAATGGTGACTCTAAATGCAATCCAGTGACAATTATAAGAGGTGTCATCTGTACTTTTTAATTCCTTTACGTTTCAATAGTGGTTTTGAACTCTATGGAGAGCTAGTAGTAAATTTTACTTTGCCCTGCTAAAATGCAGGTAGAATTATAAACCATTATGATGTAAGAGTCATAAAATTTTCCTACTGTGCCTTAAGGGTCCAGTAATGAACAAGAAAAAGCACAAAGATGAAGTTAATATATAATGTAGTAAGAGAAATAGGCATATTAATCAGAATGTTAGGGAGGAGACAAAAGGACCCAAACACATTCACAGCTGTATGACATCCTAACTTTCTGAACACAGGAGTTGTGAAAAGGCAAGAAAACAAAGCTGGATATTTCCATTTAGTTTATAGAAAAGAGCAAATAATCTTGTGGTCTGGGTATCACAGACTCAACTTCAAACGAGAGAAGGAAAGACTTTAAGAATTCTCCAGGACATGCTGACCCTTGACTTAGTTCAAACAGCTACTTAGCTTCTTCCTAAGCAACTGAAAGGCTGTAGAAGTTAAAGAGGATGTCTCTTACTCGGTATTATCTTTGATAACATGCTTTGTCAGTTTTTTTATTCTTAGTCCCATTATTGCAAAGCTATGCTTCCTTAGCAAGGGATAAAACTGATTCTCTACTAAACTATAGATAGCATAGCATTACTCTACTCCTACTGGCTAATGCAAACTCATTACTCAAGGGGGCACCGGCAAATTCCTGGAGAGCATTATCCCACTGGCTATGGGGACAAATACCATCTTCCAGACTGCCACTGCTTTCCACACTATGACTTGACAGAGAACAGGTATGATCACTGTGCTGCTGCAAAGCATTCAGGACCTTGAGACCTGCCATACTGGATCCAACCCAGGTGACCTTGCAACCCATCTCTCAGGTGTGCCCAGCACGAGCCATTCATGCAGAGACAGCAGAGACTGCGCACTAAGGTGGAAGAAACTTCAATGTAAGTCCTTATATTGATCGCTATTTTAGAACATGAAGTCATAAGTGCAAAGCTGGTGTCCTCACAGGTAAAGAAATGCTACTCTTTATCTCCAATTTAAATGGATCATGGTGATGCAGAGAGAATAAGCAACTCATCCAGTGATTTCTGTGGTGACTCAGGGAGCTGAACGGGGATAAATGTAATATGACTCTCAGCACTTTACTGGAAATGAGTGTGGTGTGACTCTGGATGTATTATTTTCAGAACACTCAGTCCCTTCTCCATATTGCTGAAGCCTTTACTACAGGAAACCTCTGGAAGGACAGACCCTGCTGCAGACCTTAAACAGAGCTCCACCAGCGCATGCAGGCTGCAGTCTCACATCCCTTGGAAACCAAGGCATGGATGCTATAGTGATCCATTGGGTTGAGGGAATGAGAAAAAACAGAGAATGAAAGAGAGGACCATTAATGGGCAGAGTAATCATCTGAAAAATGTCTTTAGAATTAAACCTGTAGCTTTTTTCTTTATCTTACCCTTGGGAAACATAGAGACCCTCCAAAAGCCCTCAAGCTCACTGCCTAAGCTATTCAAATATATTCTGTTCAATGAGAAGAAACTAATCCACCCAAGTTCTCCTCATTTTGGGATGAGCCTTTATGCCTAGATGAAGATGAAAATCTCAAGAGGGAGCGGTACAACATGCTGCTGACAGCAACACCACTTTGAAGGGTGTACTTTGTCAAAAGGATTTTCCATGTTGGCTTTTTATTAAAAGCTTGCTAACCCTTGCTAGGAGTGACAGAGAGAAGGAAATGTCTTGTAGCAGTCAAGGCTTGTAGGGCAATTGTTGCAGTTTAGAGCTCATCATTTTCCCTCCTTTTATTATTCTTCAGCCTGCTGCAGCTGACACTCTGCATAACCTGCTCGCAATCATTTCCTTATCACATTTGATTTCCCATGTTTCACCCTGCAGATTCTATCTTGCTAATGAAACCTAAGCTATTTGTCCTCAGGTATTCATGTGGCCCCCATGGCTAGAGAGCCCAAAGACCTGAACATTTTAATGGAGCCTTACAAATTCCACTGGTTGCTTCTGAGCCACCCGGGATGGAAATAAAGACTTTAAGTCATTCAGGCTGGGTCACTGGTGTTGTGTATCAATTATGCAGATTCCCTCAAATGGATTCTGAAAGCATCTGTCGCACATGAACGAAAAGCTCTGTGAGCCTCTGCTAACAAAAATGTCTTTTGTTCCCTGACAACTCTGTACATAAAGGTGTGCAACAAGATGGTTCAAACAGTCTTTCCTTCTATATGGAGCAAGCCAAGCCTGTGGCAGGGATATGGGGTATATAGCTTCTCACAGATTCTGAGCACTGGATGGTGAAGTGGGGGCAACCCCCAGCCCAAGACTCACCCTGGGGCAGTTCTCATTGAGAGAACAGCATAAAGGGAATTCTGTTCCCTCCCGGTGGGCACAGGAACTCTCAGAGGGGAAATGTGCACAAGCACAAGGCTATGTGAGTTTCAAAGACTGTATAATGAGAACGATATGCTGATAATCAGCTTAATTCTCATTGCAAACACCTAAGTCCCTTTGTGAATCTGGCCCTATAGACTTAATCCTGCGTATAGCTTAATTAGCTTAATTGTTGCCCATGTCTGGTGAGGGCAGAGTGGGCAGGACAGGGTGCTCTGGGGAAACTGTCCACACCCAGCAGGTCAAAGGAAAGCTTATGGTGGATGGGGCTTGGAGGGCTCTAAATGGAAATGGCTTTGTTTCAGAAACAAGAAGCCTGGGAAGAGGCTGCAGAAGTTTGTGTTCAGATAGGCAGAAGTAACTGGGACTGAATGAAGAGGAATCTTTCAAAGGTTTTCAGGAACAAAATGATCCCATGCCCTGGGCACAGAGGATTGCTTTTACATTCTTGTCTCCAGACAAACATCTAATTTCACTATTTATGACCAGGGAAATAAGCGTGTGAGAGATCCTGTGACTTATTTCTGTTCACTCTGAAAGAACACAGCTCAGGCTTGGCTGTATTTCCTCCATGTGTCACTTTTCGTCACTTTTCTTCGTATGGGACAGGGTCTATATGCTTATTCTTCTCTTGTAGCTTCAGACATCTTGCAGGATCAAGATCATACTGCTTAGCAAACTTCTCATACAGAGGAAGAATCTGAGGCTGTGATTGATGCCCTACTGTGGAGGGGACTCCCAGACCCACAACGAGGGCTCTGGGACCAGACCCACTGCTGGTGCCTTTGCAGGGACAAAGGGCACCACATGCCCTCTGGCACCACAGCTGACCTTCAGTAACTCAAGTGCCCGAAGTCATATTTTCCACTATAAATCGCTAATTACCTGGCAAAAGAAGCATTTGAGCATCTTTCTTGTAAGATGAGTAAAACAGAAGTTGGCATTGTCTGCGGAATTTCTGGGGAAGTATTCTGTTGCACATAGGAAGCATGCAGTTGTACTTCATGCAGCAAAAGTCAGGTGTGTAACTAAATAAATACCTACCTGAGTATCCATATACACCTTTAATTAGGCAATTGAGATGCCAGAACTGAAGTGATTTAGGGATTCTTTTGTTTACCCTGATACACATGGTTAAACCAGGAGAAAGTTTGGTCTACCTTTACAAAATAATACAAGCTACCCTTCTACAGGGATTATAACCCTTCCATATAACTTCTATAAATATTTATTCATGAGAGAAAAATCTTAAGCCAAGGAGTTTGAGAAACATAGGCTTGTTTTACTTGTCCTACTATAAAAAGAATCCAAGTCTGCCCAACCTGACCAAGCTGCCTTTCTAATATTGCAAACACACACATAGAATTGGTTTTTACATTTTCCCACGTTGTCCCAGAGGACAGCATCATATTACATTGTACACTAAAGCCACAAGCATTTAAACAGACATAAAGTTCACCCTGGCTATTAGTTAGTTATTCAGGCAAGGCAGTTAAAGTGGAGTCAGAGTAAAGAGCAAGTACCAGGAATTTCAGTAGGAAGAACCTCTCAAGAGGTAGCAGTCACCCAGAATCCAAGATCACTTGAATTTATGAGACTAGTCAATACAGAAAAGAGGAAGCAACATCCCTAAAATCCTGTGCTGTCAGTGAGGTTTGTGCGGCAGATGATCAATGCCTCCTTGGCAGCAGAGACCCGGCTGGAGCTTGCACTTCCTCCTGCCCAGCACAGCTCATGTTGGAAGCAGGTCTCCACATGGGCCCAGCAAGGCCACCCACGTACTCTCTGCTTCTCATCACATGGACTAAAAGGTAAATCTCCTGCTTTGGAGCTGCACTCCTAAAGTAACGTGAGTACAGGCCAGCCTGAGGTAGTCACTGTACCCACCCAGAGAGACATCCAAACACCTAGAGCCAACCTGCTATGATGGTCTGAACCAAAGCCTGAAGACAGATTCCAAACTACAGTATTTTGTAAGATGGCAAATTCATGGCAGGACTGGTGCCCTCGAGTGACCATGTTTACACAGTCACTCATTTACCTTCCCAGCATGGACACTCCAAGTGCAGTGGCACTCTCCATGTAAAGCTCTCAATTCACTGCCTCCCTCTGTGTACAAGATAGCCTTCAAATACTCCACTTGTCTCCCCCAGCTACTCTGCTTCCCTTACACCATACTCTTTGTTTAAAGTAATAAGTATTAGCACTTTTTTTCTCCTCCCAATTCTTTACAATCTGTTCTGCCACTTCAGACAGGTGGTCTTTTTTGGTAGACCATGCATCTCATGTTCTCTGTCCTGACAGTATTTGACCCTCTGTACATGCTTATCACACTTCTAGTCAAACTGGCATCTGTTTTCTCCTCCTTTCTCCTTATGCGAAGGTTTCAGCTAAGTGCTTACCAGACTCCGCTCTTTACTAGTCATTCAGAACTCAACAAACAAGAAGTTTATAGACAAATTTTGTTTGACAATTCATACAAAAGTCTCCTTCCCTTTTGAACACACTCATTCAAGTTCATTTGGCACATAGTTTTCCCTGTAAATGTAAACATATGCAAATATATGTTTTCATTTAAGTCCTAACTATATTACTCTATTCATTAAAACATCCTTATGTACTTCACCATAACAAGACCACAGTCCTGATCTGCAATAAAGACTCGTTCCAGCAAGCTTCATCGATGCTTTAACAATGGAGCCCATTACAGAATCATAAAATGGTTTGGTTTGGGAAGGACCTTAAGATCATTAGCATTCAGTGTTTGTTAATATAGTCGGTGGCTATATAGGGTTTGTATTTCCTGCAGAATTAGGCTTTAAGCATCAGAAAATGCAGCAAAAACCATACACAGCTCCCAGCCTTCCACTGGACCAAGTCCGTATTTCTCAGTTGGAATAAAGAGAAGCAAAGGCAGCTTTGAAAGGGTCCAAATCTTACATTTTAATGTACTTTTTTTTTCCTTCTTACTAAAAATAAACATTAATGTAAATATATTCAGCACAAACATTACTGAATCTAGCTCCTTTCGCTCACATAAAGCCACCTGCTATGCCCTCAAGTTGCAGTTGATTTTTTGCTACATCTTTCTGTTGCTAGTTGTGTGAAAGATTAACAGGGGTAGGGGTTAACTGTCTTGAGAGGCTTCATGGGACTGTACATCAGCAGAGGTTGCTCCAAATGAAAATGATGCGAGCAGTTTGCCCTCTTGCACTATCCCTCATACTGGAAGGGATTTCAGTTTGTTGTCTAAAACCATCTAGGGCCTGAGGAAAAACATTCTTTCTTTCAATTAATGTAAACAGATATTCATTTAGACCCCCTCAGTATTCAGAGGAAAATGGAAACTGAAGATAGAAAATTTTAATGCAGCCATAGCTAGGCTTTCAGAATGAAGCTCAGCTAAGCACATGCACATGTGTGCATGCGAAACATGTGTGATTGTGCCTGTATTAACTGGAAGCATGTGGAGACTATACCTTCCATCACTGGTGGTGGTGTGAGGTCACCATTTCATCAAGCTTTACTGTAAATACAGTGGAACATTTAAGATGTCTAGGAAAGATGGAATTTTAAACATTGTGAGACCATTTGGGAGGGGAGTATCTTTCTCAGAACCTACCAGAAAAATCAGAGTCACAGGATGGTTTGGGTTGGAAGGGACCTCATCCAGTTCCAACCCCCTGCCATGGACAGGGACACCTTCACTAGACCAGCTTGCTCCAAGCCCTGTCCAACCTGGACTTGATATATTCTATCTTATATTGTAAACTATTTTATACAGGCAAACACATCCACAGCGTGAATTTCTCCACATTCTCTCTACCCAAGGTGCATGTGTGATTTCATGTACATATGCCTATATAAAAGCTATATGCAAAACATGTATTTGGGTTTAAGTTAGACACATACAAATAGGAACTTACTTGTAAATACACAGGTATATTAAATAGGACACTAGTCTGGTTGATAGTTTCATAAAAAATCTATAGGATTAAGTTGGAGTACTTATTGGAGATACGATAAATCCCACTGAATTTCAAGGTATAAAGCACGAATCTAACCAAGAGGAGGACACATGTATTCAGAAGGCTGTATAAACCTGTCAGCATTTAAGCAGAACAACAGATACTTGGAGTGCTATTTCCCAGGGGGTTGATCTACAGAGCTTCTACAAATGGGATTGAGAGAATGATTCTGTGACACAGGAATAATTCCAGTGTGAAAATCCCATGCTGGGAAGTGCCAGAAGGGTGAGACTGTATCAGTGCTGCAAACTGCAGTACAGCGTAAATACACCTAAGCCATTTAAGTAATGTCACAGAAATCAGTGTCACCTTAGATGCAGTACAGATCCCTGCTTTATCAAGAAGCATGCTGCTGTGATTAGTCTGCCTCTGGTATCTCTGTACTATGCAGCAGTCCACTCTGAAGACATATCTTAAGTGAGAGCATATAGTTCAACACCAAAGCACACAGGAGTCAGGACAGTGTTTACTGCTGGGCTCCTTAAACAGAAACCCAACAGGAAAGCCAAGACAGCATTCTATCCCACACGCTGTATGTTATAGCCTGCTACTGCTGGTACCTGATTTAATACTCGTGGTCAGTTCCCAAATAGAAGGTTTTTAATCTGATTTATCTAGACTTCAGCTACTTTTTATTCCTTTTGCTGCAGAGAAATACAGCAGCATTGTGAAATTCGTTCTGAGACACTGTGTGGGGAATCCAGAGCGAATCCCAATCCTTTCTGAAGAGGATTATCCATGTCCTCATTCTCCTCTCCAGGGAAAACAACAGAAGCTACTGCCATCAGGCCACCTCATTGCTCTGTCAAATCCAACAGGCAAGCTCCCTGCTGAACCAACTCCATTAAAACCAATGGACTTTCATCACTGGAGATTATAGCCCTAAAGCTGTTTGCAAGGATTTCCCAAGAGAAAGAGCACAGATTGACCTTGAAAAGAAATTAAAGGCTCTGTCATTGTGCCAATATTTGAAACTCAACAACTGTACGCTCAGGGAGGACCAACACTTGGAAAAAACTCCATGCATCCTATAGATGAAAATCACACCTGAACAAAACAAAACCACAAGTTTTTATGCTTAGTCCCCAGTGACAGTAACATCACGTATAATGCTTAAGCATACACATACCTGCATTATTTCTAAGGTCTTATACTAACTTGAGAGGCCATGGTAGACAACAATATGTGTGCTCAGTCAAACTACACTAATGCTGTCTAAACATTTAAAAGAAACCCCAACAGCTGAAGTACCACATCAATTTTAGGAAACTTCACTTCCAAAGTTTAGGTTCCTGCCTTTAAACTAATTCACATTAGAAAGTGTGTCTGCATACACATGCCCTAAGCACAGAGTGAGAGGAATTTAAAACTAGACCTTCTTTTTCCATTACAGCTTCCCCTCCTGCTGTAGTTTTCAGTGCAGTCACCACCCATCATAGCTCAGGACAGTTGTCACCAAGTTCAACGAAGCTGTCAGAGTTGCATCAGGGATTTATTTGGAACCTTATGTTGACTTTAACACGGGAACATGTGGAACCAGACATGTATAAGAGGAAAAGGCAGGAGATGGGAAAGCTCGGTGCTTTGCACACATCTTGAGCTGCTAACAGTTATGGTGGGTAGGCTGCATTAGAGTTAGCTGGGAATTATTCTGTGTGCTGTCAACAGTATGCCTGGGCTGGATTTTATTTTAGCCATCCAGCTTAACCATTGTCTGTTTAAAGACAGAAATCATGCACTCTCCTCTCCTTCCATCGTGGTTCCCTCCTGAGATCAAGGGACTGAAAACCATCTCTGTATCTGTCACTGATTATGAGACAATCCCATCCATGGGCAAGGGGGGAAGGATAAACAACATGTGGGGAGCTACGTGTGGTGACGAGCAACTTGACCACACAGTGGAAGAACCAGGAGTTCATGTGGTCAGGTTATAGAAGTGCTTTGTCATCCTCATGTACCAACCATGTGGTATGCTAGCTGTCACCTTGCATTTCAGAGTGCTTGCTGATTTTGATCTGGTTTAACTGCTATTAACAATCAAAACAGGCCTCAAGCTGCACCAGAGGAGGTCTGAACTCGATATTAGGAACAATTTCTTCCCCGAAAGGGTGGTCAGGCATTGGAACAAGGAAGTGGTGGAGTCACCACCCCTGGAAGTGTTCAAAACTCGTGTAGATGAGGCCCCTAGTGACATGGGTTAGTGGTGGACTTGGCAAGTGCTGGCAAACAGCTGGACTGGATGATCTTACAGGTCTTTTCCAATGTGGTTGATTCTATGATTTGGCATGATTTACCAAGATTTACCAAATGGATGCACACAAAATACTCTTTGCAATTATTTTTAAAAGGAATTTTGACACCCAGAAAATGAAAACCGTTTGTTTCCAGAGCATTCCTGTTTTCAGCAGCACAGAGAAAGGAGAAGAGAGAAAATGGAAAGAAAATATTTCCACCCCCTTTTTTTGGAAGACTCTGGATCACTTGGAATACACAGCAATGGTAAAATTCGGCTGCTCATTTTCAGGGAGGATGAGTATTTGCAACGGCCTGTGAGAGCAGCCTCCAGCAGCCATTGTGTGCAGTGGGCCTGGAACGTGTGCAGGACTGCGGAAGAGGTTGAGGACAGCAGGAGTCAGCTGCCCTGTGGCTCTGCCCACAGCAAGGACATGTAGAGAAGTCCTTTACAGCAGAGAACATGCCTGAACTCTGTTCCTCAGTGCTACCATCAGCGTTTGATGCTTTCTCACTACCTGTTGAGGCACTGGCTGGGATGAGGACCTAAGCCTATACCTAGATTCTTGGCCGGTATTTTCAGTCTGAGCTGAAAACATGTTTTACGCAAGCTAGTGCAGACATGCTTACAAATATTGCAGTTGCTCAGGAAGCGCTTACCTGTTAACACCTTTAGGAAAGGTCTTCAAATCCTTTCTGGCTCTTTCTAGCTTTTACAAGATTAGGTGCCTTATCTCATCTGGTTCTTCTGTAGATCTCACTTGCCACCCATGATAAACTGTCAACATGATACCAAACACGTTCTGCCTCAGTTTCTCTTGTATAAATCTGTGAAAAAACTCCTTAGTATTTCTCCAATGAAAGAAACCCTGCAAGCACAACTGTTCCCTCTGGAATACGTGACTTTCACAGAAGAGTGCCTTTGTCAATAATCAAATCAACAGCTTTGTATGCATACAAACCATGCAGGTCCACGCCACTACAAGGTGTAGTTTAGTTTCGAGCTGATGAACATTTTCTAACAGATGGTATGTTAGTGACATTGCCACTGTCAAAACAAGCTACCTTCACCCTGAGCTGCTTTTAGATGCTAAGCAAAGCCTTAATACACCCAACCCTATCCTTAAAGGTACCTCTACACTTGTACCAATGATTTAACATACAGTGCTGTACATTCAGCATCACTGGTACATAAAATACTATCTCTGAATATGCAATGAAAGCTTTTGATCAAAGCATAAGCAGAATGAGAGATAAAAAGCTTCCAGCAGCTGGGCTTATTCAGCAGTTGCAGGCACTGTGCAGTTGTTGTCACTTTTTCCAAGATAACAATTACAGATTGTATCCCATCTATACATACACACAGCAGATTTCTTCCAGATTATTTGTTTCACACCTATGCACCTGCCACATGGATAGAATGAAAAGTAGCCTTGGGAGAGTCTTGCTGTTGGAAGAAGATGTTAGTCTCAAAAGAGCCTTGTCTAGTCCTTGTCATTTTATCATAGGAATATTATAGACAATCTCTTTGATGAAGCCAGGGAAAGATGTCAAATCAGATCACAATTTTGCAGACTTCTTTATTTCTAAATGAACAACTAAATAATACTAAAAACACACTACAGCTCTTCTAAAGGCAGGCATTCATTGGTAGGAATAAACCAACCTCTAAGATAATGTTTTAACTAGGACTGTGCTTGTTTCTTTGCTAATTCACCATCAAATTGAAGAAGTTGGGATCTGGAAAGATGTTAACAACTCAGAACTCCGTACCTGGGATGATTCCATAATTTAACAAAAGTAAAATGGAAAAAACTCCTACATATTCAGGGAAGCACAGAAAATGATTGCTGCAACAGCCAAACAAATCACAGAGTCATCAGTGTCACTGTGGTCACCTATTCACAAAGATTCACAATGCATTTTGAATGGGCTTTGCATTGAGGCCGTATTTTTCCCTTTCCCTGATGCCTTATGAAATAACTTTTTTTGCAAGAAGGATAGTCCTCCTCCTCCTCCTCCTATTTTCCTTTCACACACGCTTTGTGGTGGTGCCTAAACAGCAGATAAGGGTTGGAAAACAGTGCTTACAGCTAGGTCTGACTGAAGATGACAGAAAGCCAAATCAATGACAGATCTGAAGGACTTCAAAACAGGATTCAAGCAGAATGCATTCAGTCATATTTTTGAGCCATTATTGTCTTCGTTTCCAACAGCTTTTGTCCTTCCACCTCCATTCATTTAGAGCCTAAAGGGCACAGAGAAAGGGGGAGGCTGCCTTGACTTTCTCAATTGTGGAAGAATACAATGAAAGAATTTTCTTTTAAATATATAGACCTGCATTTTAAGATCTCCAGGAGGCTGTTTCATTTACAAGAACTATTAACAGCCTAGTAAACCCCGTGGTTGCTCAACCCCTTGAGCAGATGCTTGAAGATTCTCAGGGTAACAAAGATACTAAGCACTGTTAAGATGTTGATACTGCTGCCTTTGAGAGGCAACTGCTGTACATGAGCACAGCTTACATGAGCACTACCACACACCAGAGTGCTGTTCAGGGGTGCTCCTGCTCATGCACAACCCAACAGCATTGCAGAGGTGACTACACAGCACCTATCGATACACAGACCAAACACAGGCCTGTGCTGACCCCCCCAGCATAGCACCAACCTGCAGGGCACTGTTAGCTCTGCTACTCCAGCACCTACATACACCAATAAAGCAGGAGGCTTCATTTTGCTTGATTCTATAACTACCAAAAAAAAAGATAAATGCTTTTGACAGACCTCACAAAGAGGTGACAGGAGGCTGGAATCAAACAGATAGTGAAAACCAAAACAAGCCCCACACACTGAAACACAGTCCCTCTGATTTCCCATTGTTGCAATAGGACTCAAAGCCACTACTGAGGAGACCCACAGCATGACTAACAGCTTTAATTGCAGGTTGAGCTCTGTGAGTTCAGGCAAAGATCTAGAAAGGTGTATTTTGGCTGGCCTGTAATAACTAAAAGCATTCTTGTTTCAGATGAATGAATACAGCTGCATGCAAGACCCTTCTCAAAGCACCTCTACACAAGATCTTCACTCAAGTATGACTGCAGGACATTCCATTTCCTGCAGCACAGGGTAATGAATGAAAATTTAATGGTAGTCAACTAAGACTCAAGTGTTTTAAAGAAAACCATATTCCTTTTTTTTTAAATCATCTTTTAAGCCCTTGAGCAGCAGCAGTGTCTCTCTCCTTTACTTCTAGCAGAGGATTCTGCAGCAGGAGCAATCCCCACACACACAGCTGGGTTCCATCCTTTGACAGTTTGACAAGGGTGGGTGCATGTTTTTCCCAAGGACTGCAAATGTCTTCCTGGGCCAGAGAAATACTTGAAAAAGCAACTCCATACTGTCACCACACCCCACTTCCATGGAAAGCCGAGCTGCCAAGCAAAACTCCCTCAGAAGCAGGTTTTCACAGAGAATACAGAAGGAAAACCCAGTATGTTTTCCTGACTGCAATGACTTAGTACAAATCTATCACATTATATAGGGTACTACTTGGGCCAATGTCTTATCTTTAAAGAAAGACAAGAAAATCCATAGCTTCTTTTGGAAACCACCTACATTTGCTTCAGCTGTGGCTTACAGTCTGGGGTTTCAACTTGGAAATATTCTGACAGGGATCTGATTTCCAGGATAGGTTTTTGCTCCTTTTAGACAGCCTCTGTAAGGTGTTTCAGACAGGAATATTAGGGATATCCATGGAATGATGTTACCAATAGAGGTTTGAACTATAAGGGAAAGGAGATAAAGTCATATCTGTGCAATGGCAACTGTGTTGGCAGAACACAGAGCAAAGTGAGTGCCAAAGAACCCTGTACCAATGACATGGTACAGGCCACCCCACCTGTGATTATTCTCCTGCTCAAGAATCCCTCACAAAGACCTGTCTCCACAAAACTTTCCTATGCTTTACCTGAAGTATTTCATTGCCTAACTTGAGAAGGCAATTTCCAGTTTTGTGCATGGTTAGTCTAAATGTTAGAACAGTGGCAGAGAAAAAAGTCAGCATGAAGATGCTACTTCTGCTGCAGACAGCTGAAGGCAACCCTGCCATGCACCAAGCTTTGATGTTGAAACCCAAACACAAAAAAATCCACATTTTTCTAGAAGCGTCACTCATTTCTGATTAGACGCTGGGATTTCACTCCATTCCCACTACAGCATCTCCCCTCCTTCACAGGCTCTAAAGAAAACTAACAGGACCCTTCCCACCAGCTTGCAGATAGCATGAACTAACTCTCCACAGCCATTGTTGTCTTTAGGGAGGATATTCATAAAGCAAAGTTGGTGAGAAAAGGTAGTATCTTTGATCAGAAAAAAAACCAACAACAAAGCTTCAAACATATAATGCTTTCTTTGTGTCTGAACTAGATAAAAGAACACAGGTAAGTTTAGGATAAGGCTAAGCCCAGGTCAGCCATGGAAGGAAGGGGTATGCATACATGATCATTCAGGTTGTTTTCCTTATGAGCTCACATAAAAACTGAGCTCAGTGCAAAGTTTTCATAAGGACAAATGAAAATCATAACAGGCTCTCTGGAAGCAAAGCTCCATGAACTCCAGAGTTATTACAATTCTCTCCTACATTTTTCATAACTAGAGCACATAACTATTACCCACCAAACCTTCTGTTGTTTGCAGTGGAAGGTCGAAGTGCTTAATAAGAAAAGATAGAGCAGATGTGCTTTGGATAAAACTGCATTTCTCATCTGGCTTCATGAAATACCATTCTAATTGCTTCATAAAACTCCACTGAGTTTTAATCCTACTTGCAGTTCTACTAATTTACTGTTAGCCATGTTTTAACTGGGTAAAAGTGTAAAACACACGTTTAAAAAGGCCTCTTCAAGCAACAAACCACCTTCAGAACATAGTATATATTTTGCCACAAGAATCTCCACCATGCTTGCTCTTAGTAATCATGCCTCTTTGAGACAGGCAAGGACAAACTGAAGAAAAGCCTTACCCTGAATTCCTGGGAATCTGGAACCACAGCCTCACACCTCACCTCCACCTTGATCTTCCATGTGGCACTGCCACTCTCGCTACAACTTTAAACCAGAGTTCTCAGGTATGACCCATTCTCCCCGTTACGGGACAAGCCCCCTTCCTGCTCCAGTTGCACAACATCATACAGCAACAAACCCTCTTGCCAATCCTATCCAGCTGACTGCAGTTACATTAGCAAGCCTAATCAAGTCTTTTCTCCTCTCCAAGGCTTTTTCAGGTCAATTCCTGATTTCCAGCAAGTTACCACACCCCTATTCTGGTTTACATAGTTTTGGGGGTTCACTTACCTATTGGGTATCATTTCAGATTCATCACCCTGAAACATCTGAAATTCTTTTCCATTAAGGACAGCAGCAGCAGCATTGATCTTGATTGTCCAGAGCTTTGCCACATAGCAAATTAAAACGGGGG
>NDXB01014643.1:76281-110597 GCA_002631895.1 Agapornis roseicollis
TTTTTAAAAAAAAAAAAAAAAAAAAAAAAAAAAAAAAAAAAGAGAAGTAAATCAATTTAAGCAACAAATTTTATAAAAGCCTGATGAAAGTGGTTTTCCCAGCATACAGCCCTCCACAAGAATCACTATGGGTATTTCTGCACATACTTGCTGTTTTGGACAATGTTTGGACAACGCTGGGTAGGTTTCCAGCAGTTTACTGCACAGCACCCTTGCATCCAAAGGGGACAAGGATCAGAAACAGCCACGATGACCTGTAAAAAATCAGCAGGACACTGCAGGATTATATTATTGTGCCAGCCCCAACCATTCAGCTGAATCCATGTTAAATTCAGCAGATGGCTTGTGGCCAACCTTGTTTTAATAGCCCTCAAGGCTGAATAGCCACCAGTGGGTTTGTGAACAATCTCCCCTGTCTGGTAACATCTTACCAGGCTACTGGGGTTTTCTCTGCATTGCACACAGCCTTTGCCTCAATGATGGCACTGGTTAAATAACAGTCTTTGCAGTTCCCTAGGAGCTCCCCCTCACATCAGAACCAGAGACAGGCTTCCAACTGTACTGGAGGGAACTTAAGCCCCCTCACAGAACAAGTGCCTACCAATTAGTGACACTTACTGATTCTATCTGTAAAGAATTATTATGAAAAATGCAAAGCATTATGCAGCCACTATTAATCTTCTGCTTTTGTTGCATTTACTCATGGTTTATGGCCCTCCAAGGAGGATAAATGATCAAGGCATGTACTCACATTGTTATTTGTCTATTTGTCTGCGCAACAATACACGTGCTCAGCACTAAGTAGAAGTTATTTTTCATGGGGAATGCAGCTTTAAGGCTTTTCAAGGTCAGAAGGCTTTGTGAGGGGGGAAAAAAACCTGCAAGTGACTCCGGCTCATTTGCTGCCAGCTCTTCCTTTTAAAGTTACAACCCACAAAAGACAGAAGCAGGCTGAGACTCCAAGGGGAACGGCCACAGTAGTGCTCTTGTATTTTTGTGTCTTTTGCTAGGGTACCGGTTGGCATACAGGCGTGGAAGTCTGACAAGCAAGGTCATTGATGTCAGATGACAAACCCTTTTCCAAGGTATTTAACACTGGTGGAACAAGCGTTTCCACTCTGTACTTGGGATACTGAAATCTCTCCTCGCTGGCTTACAGCTCATTGTCAGCACCAATATTCTGGCCCAGTTTTGTTTATGGTAGCAGGGATATATTTCTGGAGGTTAAGTTCTAGCAAATTCAGGCTATCAGACGTCTCCAGAGGTGCTTAATTCACCAGCAGACTAACAAACTGCACTAAGAAATGTTCTTTGGCACTGCATAGCTCTTTGCAAGAATGACAACTCCATTATGAACACAGAGTACTTAAAACTATATTAGTCCAAAAGTGGGAATGCAAAAACAATACCAATGTATTAGTAGCTGCTACAGAAACTACATTGTAGTTAAAATGATCAGATTTCCATGTTTACTTTGAAAACATACAGATGCAAGTACAAACCTTTTGTAAGTTTTTAGTCTTAAATACAGTAGGGATGGCACTCTGCAACTAGAAAGATGATAGATGAGAAGCAGTATCTTTCATCAAATAATGTTTGTCCCTTCCTTACTTAGAGAACAGTGAGACTGAACCTGGTCCAAAGCCAGCTGTGGCAGAGCAAGTCTTCCTGTACCTTCTGCAGCTTCTGGATCTGGCCTGACATCCCCAAAAGTCTATGATTATAAAACATGGCTTTGGCACCATGTCACACAAAACAGGGAAATAAAACATGCTGCCAAAGTAGGTATCAGGTAAAGCTAAACACCTCCTGCCTGATTCTCTCAAACAAAGCTCCATTCAGGCAGGGGGTAATATCAAATATTTATAAACACAGTCAGAGAGAAAACTCAGTTTCACACCTCCTGATTATCTTTTGTTCTTGTATTTCTTCCTCTCTATTTCGAGTTAACCAAAACCAGCAAGAGAAATCAGAGATAATGACTTGTCCCAAGATACTTGTTAAATGTATTCTTTAAAATAGGTTTTGTTTCCAGAAAACTGGTCAGAGTATTCATATTTGCATGTATCAGATTGACTCAGTCTCTGCCATTAGTGGATCCAGCAGTCAGTAAGCTAAAGCAACCTAATTTCAGTAACTCAAGATATACAAAGAGCAAAGCTAGTGAACGATTTGACAACAAATATTCAGACATCTTGGAGGACACTGAAAAATATTTTCCACCTCTTTAATAAAATGTGAGCCCATGGATCTTGCCAGGTGATAAATGGCCACTGCTTGAATAGCAGGTAGTCTGCAGGACACTATCAATGCTATGCCATCAATATTATATTGCTAACAATAAATGTTTTGACACATAACAATACATTTATATATAAATCAATCAGACACTACACTCTCAATTATCCATACTATTAATAGTTCAATCTTTTTAATTGTTGTGAATGGTGCCTTCAATGAGGATTCTGTCTGATATAAATCAGGATGGTTCATTTAATATCTCCTTGGGCAAATTCATTTACCTTAGTGGAAGTACAGAAAGTGAAGGCAGTAGAATCTTTGATGGATTTCTCCTGGGTTGTCTCCTCCAGCTTCATTTACAGCAGGTGATGGCACTGATAGCATGTCTTTTTAGAGACTCTATGGATGTGCACTCTACCTTCTTAATCACAAAGGTGTAGGGCAATAGAATCTAGTTTTCTATCTATATTTGAAAATTAGGGCTAAAGCCACATAATATTTTACTACCTTATTTTCTTTAACTATAAAAATATATTTCTATCTCATTAATTGCTCCTGTCTCTGACATTATTCTGAGTTGCCTACACTCTCTCCTATTAACATTCCTATATGTTTTTCCTCCTGGACATACATGGAGAAAGGCAATTGCCTCTGTGCTCCAGTAACATGCCATCTATGCTTCCAGAGCTGACAACTGCCTTGACCTTTCTACCTGCCCCTTTGCACTGCACTATGGCTTCAACTTGCTGTCCACTATCATTTTTGGACTGCACATCTATTTCCCTCCATGCCACTGAATTTCTGTGTCTGGAGTTATTTTCCTTCCCAGATGCCCTCCATGGCTTTTAGCCAAGCAGATTCTTCCTCAGTGGCATTTAGGTCATATTTATAATACTTGCTATATGTGCTGCTGTAGCTCCCCTTCATCTTGAATATTAGGCCCTCTCTGGCAACATACTTGCTTTCACATGCCACCAAATACTCTTTTGCATTTGTATAAAACATCTTAGGCAAGAGCAGATCTCATGTGAGTGTGGCAGTTTCCACCAGGCATCATCAAACCCCTACCTTCTAACAGATTCTTTCCCTTCTGCCAGTTAGCAGCCAAAAGACACTTATACATTCAAAACCATTTCAAATTTACATCTTAAGACTTCGGTAGAAACCACATTAATCTCAAGAAGAGTTCTTCACTCACAACAATCCAGTTTTCAATCCAGGTTTCATTCTTATGGCCTACGATTCCACAGTGGTGATGTACTTCAGGATACCTACCCAGTCTCATACAGAAAGCCCTGCTATTTGAACAGAAAAGATCACTACCCCTTTCTCCAACAAGGCCTGCAATGGGAGAACATCTAACAGAAAAGGAGAAGCAGGTATCACTGCATGCAGGAACACTTCAGTACATTCCCTCTGAGGTCTGGCTATTCGTTCAAGGTTTCCACGCATGCTAGAGCAGGAGCAGTAGCTCAATCAGAGCTATAGCTCCAGCTGGCTGGATTGCACAAACAGTTGTCACACAAGAGCCATGTACCCTTGCACATAGGCACAGTCTCTCCTGGCACTCACTGGAATTCCTATGAATGTCTTGAACAAGTCCTCAGATTATGATAGAGTAAATCCTACACAGTAACCATTCAAAAAGCATCAGTCCTACTACACACCTGCAGGACACCTTGCAGTGGCTCTGCACACACTTTTGTTTTCCTTTGGGAACCCCCAAAATGAGTATGTCAGCCCTCCCTGTACAAAACCTGTTCTGAACAGAACTTTGTGCCAACCTGAGTCTTTCCCTGAAGTTTCCTTATGAAACTTCATGCCTGTCTCTCTGCTATTGCAGAAAGGACTGGGTACCTCTGTCAGTAGCACATCAAATGCAAATAAAAAAAGGAAGAGAAGGCTGATGGGTCTCAGACCTCACCTGGTTTGGAGAATATGTAATTGTCAGCTGTAGCTAACCTTTATGGTCATCTCTGCACTGATACTTTAAGAAAAGCATCAGCCTGCACCTAATGCTTCCTTCTGTGCTGATCCGCAGTGTCTTTCCATGGTCTTAGTAGAGCTTGAAATTAGATATACCAGACAGGAACAGCCAGGCTTTTTGAATTCTGGTATATCTAAGACATTCACAAATGCTAGACATGTCTCTTACCCACCTTATACATCCTGGAGGTCAAAAGGAAACCTCAGAAAAGCATGAGAATTCAGAATCCAGAAATAAAAGCTGTCAAGTAGGCGAATTTTATTACAGTAATCAAAGCTACCTGGCAGGAATAAATGACCCCCTAACAGGATTCTTATGTACACACACACACATACACACAAACACACTTAGAAAAATAACCAGCAGAGGGAAAAGAGAGCAACAAAAATCCTCTCTGTTATATCTTTACTTTTATAACTTAAAAGCTGTATAGAGAGCAGAACAGTTGGTGGTCTTGCTCTGTAGCCAGCAGGGCTGTCAGTGTGGACCTTCTCACCTTGCAGAACACAAGCGATCTGGTGCTTCTATATCCTGCAGAGCTCCTCACATAGGAGGCTTCTGGTGAAAGCAAGTGGAGATGTGACCTGTGATGCAGAAAAGAGTTCTTGCCTAAGGCTTTCCTTCCAACTAAACTCTCCCTGCTTCTGCCACTGAGAGGATAGTAAAGAGCCTCTCACTGCAAGGCTCAGGTCCCCCTTCTGCCTCAGGATACCACGGCAATATGCAGTCAGCCCTTATCCTTCTTGTCTCAACCACCTCTCTTTCTACAGCCTGCATTCCCCCCTGAGCTTTCCATTATACTTTAACCAAAAGCAATGGCTTTGAAACAAGACGACTCTTCTGAGTTTTGCACCTATGGATCTCTATACATCAGGTTTCAGCATGTTATAGATATAGGCAGTGTCAGGTACAAATAACTCAAGACCAACCCCACAATTTAGAGGACCGGGTGGTCCTTTGGCTTATCCTCATCTAGAATCACATGAACAAGGAACGAGGTAGACACAATAGGGTGCTGCTTGTCAGGTCCTTTCCTCTTTCATACCCACTGCCTTGTCTCTGTGTCCCTGTGCTTTGACCTCTGTATGGAATCAGCCTGTTTCCTGCCTGGACTCCCTCTCTCATCTATATCTAACTATGGGCTTGGATTCACAGACTTCATTACTCAGGTCTGCTTGTCTTTGTACCATCATGACTGGCATCACTTACAGGAACTAAAAGCTGATGTATATTCTTCCTCTTGTGCATAAAACCTTTAAGTTTCCTCATGTGCTAAAACCATCTTGTTTAGTTTGCCTCTAACTCTTCAGCATTATACTTCACATAGCAATTAATTCATCCTCTATTTCTCACTACACTGAAGGCTGTACCCTACTGAAGTCTGTATCTGAGCAGAGCTGGTAATTCATCAACACTCCAATATCTCTATATACAATGTGCTCATTTTTCTATAACAGGCATTTTTAATCTTGCTGATAACAGAAATGTTGATATTGGTAAGGTTAATGACCCACTGATAAATACCAGAAAACACTTTTACACTCAAATAGTTTTTAATCATGGCTGCTGCAAAGTGTGACAAGAATGCTTTGTGCCAAACAGGCTTCAGAAGCAGTACTTCCTAAATCTGTGAAGCCCCTTTTTATTACCAAAGGGGGTTCTCTGACAGTTACTGGGTTTGCTTTCGTGCCGGGTTCTGAGGTTTTTATTATACTGGGTTAGTGTATGAACTGCCTGGGTTTTCTTTCACACCTCTTAATGGTCTACATTGTGTGCTGGATGTGCTGAGATGGTGTCAATCTTTACCTTACAAATGATGGAATCGATTCAATCAGTAAGCAAGCTAATGGAAAGAACCAAAAGCCTGCAAGAGTTTTACTGGGATACAGTCACTTAAAAGGTACTCTCTTTGATAGAAAATTCAACTATGGCGACAGGGTCAGGAGAAAGCAAGATTAACACCAATTTTTCACCCTTTAACACTGTGTTGTTTAAAACTGTGCACATTTTAACACCGACTTGCTTGTGGGGAGATGTTTGCATTGCACTAAGAAAAAGGCATGCCCAGCTAATTTGTGTAATCACTAAGCCAGCACACAGAAGGTTAGAGAACTAGTTTCCATTTTTAATTCCCGTTGGGTTTTGCTGGATTGCTTCCAAGCACTGAATCAGCAAAAGAAATATGAAGCACTTTATATTGCGTTCCCTGAGATGCTGCCCCGAAGAATGTCAATATAGCTTCACTGAAGCCTGAGCAGCGCATGTCTGTCAGTGGATGATCTGACCCTCAACAGAGATTTCTGACTGCATAAGCCCTGTGACAAAGACAGCAGAAACGGATATCACAGTATGGAGCAATGGGAGAAAAAAATCCCATTCAAAGCAAGCAGCATTTTGCAGCACTGAAGGGATTGAAGCAGGGAAATGAAATCCAAGATGTGTGGATCTCATAAATTACATGTGTATTGCATCTACATGAGGAGAAAAAAGCCTTTTGCTTTGGTATGTACTGTCCTTCGTTTGTCCTGTCAATTCCAAAAAAGAGGTGGCTGTAGAAACAGATGCCACTTGCAAAGACTTTCAGACAAAGCGAGTGTTTCAGGCATGGTAGCCAAATGCCACTTAGATCCATTTTCACCTCACACTGAAGCCAAACAAAGAGCCAAAGGACAGCACTGGGGAAGGACAATGAACTAATGGAAATGGCTAGAGATATATTACCTCTGAAAGTAAGAGGTTCAGTGAGAAATGATTCTTGCTATTTTCATTATGAAGTATAGCTCCTTTGGAAAAGTCAAGGTAACCATTTTCTCTACAGAGACTAGACAATACGTCTTAGCTCTGTTCTGAAATAGCCTGTGCTACTTGCGCTAGCAAGAGGGCTCTAGAAAGAGTCTACTTCTGAGTGCAGATATGTCAAGAACTGGACCTCTAGACCCAATGCTGAACCTGACAACCTGCACTGCTTAAACGCAAGTCATATAAAATCAGAGAATCATGGAGTAGTTTGGGTTGGAAGGGACCTTTCAAAGGTCATCTAGTCCAACCCCATGCAATGAGCAGGGACATCTTCAACTAGACCAGGATGCCCAGAACCACATCCAGCCTGGCCTTAAGGAAGCAATGTGGATGTAGGAACTGCCTCCTGGGTTGGACCAATGGTTCATCTGGCCCATGATCCTGACTTGGGTAGTTGCAACAGGATAAGTTATTCAGAGGGAGTATGGCTACCTAGCCATTCTCTATTCTCTATTTACTTTTTACTCACCCAAAGCTGTTGTGTCAAGGATGTTACAGGGTTTATTGTTCATTCCTCATAATATGCATTCATAGACCCTTGGTCCATGAATGTCTAAATCCCTTTATGAAGCTGCTCATACTGCCTGCCTCTACAAACTCCTATGGCAGCAAGGTCCAGAAGTTCACCATCCACTGCTTTATGCAGAAGAGCTTTATTTCACCTTTTCAAACTTTTCCTATCAGCTTCACTGAGGTTTATGAACACTTGAAGTGATTCAATCAGTAATTCCTGCTGCACCACAGGGTAACAATAAAAATGCTATGTGGTCCCTGTTGCTGACACGAGAGCTCCAGAGTCCTGCAGAGTGGCTTGTAAGTCTCCAGGAACACAGAAATGATTACACTTTTGTACTGAGTTAGTTCTAAGGTACATTAGTAACATTATGTTGGTTTAGCCCACATAGCAGCCTCCAATGCAAAGGAAAGATAAAAAAAAGCTGGTTTTCTATGCAGGTACACACACCAGATGTTACATATTTTTAGCTGGCTGCAGGTGTGTGTAAAAGGAATTTTGGGACTCAGTGATTGTGGAGTTCTGCTGTCTTAAGCTTGTAACATTCCAGAAGAGATACAGTCCTAAGAGCCTTACTGCTAACAAGCTAATCACTTTTCAGGAGACAGCTTTTGGGTTGGCTACATGTACTTCAAACTGTGCTATTCTCTGCTAATTAAACTTCTGAAAAGGAACACAGCTGACAAGCAGTTAGAGTAATTTGCTACGTCCTTGACATTAGTCAGGAAGTCTCAAAGCAGAGGCCACTGAAGTACAAGAACACTAACCTCCAAGAGAAGAAACAGCAGTCCTTAATTAGAGTCTTACCTCAGATGATGTTGCAAGGGATGAGTTAAAGATATCAAAGAAAGATACCCAAAACACAGATGATTCTGGTGGTAAGCAATCAGTTCAGACACACTGTGGCTGGTGGATCCCCAGAGGCAAAAAAGAAATGGAAAAAAGTCTGAGTATAGCTTGGAGACACAGATGCAGAGACTTGGCATTTGCCCTGTGGAATTCTTGGATGCGCTTGAAAGGTTCCTCTCAAAGATGAAAGTGCAGTTTCTGTTTTGTGCCTGGAATGAACTGACACCATCATATTATCTCAGACTTACTGGCAAATGGTCTTTTCCAATGGCTGCAACTGTTATTAGATTACAGAATATGCAAAACAACAGATGGCTGCTAAATTAATCGCCAAATGATTAACTCCATGGTAATGATGCAGGGATTTAAGAACAGAATTTAAGGGAAGAGTCAGGTATAAAGGAAACCTGAAAACTCTTCCCATTTTCATGCCAGCAGTGGCTGGGCTCTATCTTACTAGCACTCACTGTTAGCCAAAGAAACACTTTTTAAAGTCATGAGCAGTACATAAATTTTCCGTTCTCAGAGTAGGAATTAATAACTCAGGGACACTTCACCCTATTCCCAAACTTCAGTGGAAGTCTTTGAATGCATTCTTGAAGCAAGAAGCCTTACTCCCCTTCCTCGCTGCAAGCAAAACTACTCTCCAGCAGAAACATATGCAGTGTTTGTGGAGACAGCAGAACCTTTTTCTACCAAGTGCTGTGTGTACAGGTTAGTGCTGTTGATGTCTACAGCTGCTCTGGACTGTATAAGTACCTGACTGTAAATCCACTAAAAGACATACCTAAACACTTCTCCCCCAACATAAGCCATCAATTTAGGCACACCCCAGTAGTGAGATGGGAAATACAGGACACAGGCTTATAGAAAAATGGAAGGTCAGCACCACTGTCATATCAGTAGTATGAGAAAAGGCTTAATTTAACATCTTGGAAGCAACAATCACAACCAAAGAGCCCATTACACAAGTTAGACTCAAACTACTGCCTGGTGTTGAAGCTCCTAGACATGCAAGCTAAGGGAGTCTCTAGGATCAAGTCCCATGGCCTCTTAACTCCCCTCCACTGCTGGCCAAAGACCCACACCATATCCCTGCTGCCTGGTTGCAGTGGGGAGCTGCAGGGCTGCCTCCAGACTACAGCAGGCAGAAGCAATCTGGCCATCATTGAAAATGCAAAGCCTCTCATAAACAAACCTGACCAGTGATGAAAATAACACCAAAACTTCACTGCCTTCCATTTCCTACAGGCAGGTGACAGAACCAAAGACATTTCAAGGAGGAAAGGCAAAGCACTGCCTGTAACAGCAGTCTCCATTTCTCTTTTCCCTTGATAAACTACTGTACACAGCTACCTATCTTCAGTTTCAAGGCTCTGGCCAGCACTATCAGCAGCTCTCTGTTCATCAGCCATGCTCTAGATTGACAATGCAAGGACACCCTGGAAGCACTCTCAAAGTGAGCTCAGTCTTGCAGCTCCCACTGGCTAAGCTTCAGACATGAACACAGCTCATCTTCCACTAGAGACACCGAGATGTACTCCAGCTACAGCACATTCCCTGGCACACCCAGCTAGGATCTGCACACTGGCTCTGCATGACAGGAAATGAGAGCCAGCAGTCAGGCCTGGCAGGGTCAATTGCCCCAACCAAAAATAGCTACATTGCTTCAGAAACTTTCATCATATGATTCCTTAAACATTATTGTTCTGGCCTAGGTCACTGTCATTATATACCAACACTCATTTGACTTACCAGTAATTGCATGAAAACACCACAGTAGATGACCAAGAACCACCAGAGAAGCCGTGGCTGCCCTATCCGTGGCAGTGTTCAGCGCCAGGTTGGACACAGGGACTTGGAGCAACCTGCTCTAGTGGAAAGTGTCCCTGCCTGTGGCAGGAGGGTGGAACTGGATGAGCTTTAGGGTCTCTTAAATGGCAGTTTCCTTGCTCCTACCCCTTTTGCAAATGTGTGCTGACAATTTTAACTATCACAGATGTAAACGGACATATAATAATTTTGGGGGGATACAGCAGCACAACTGTAAGACTTTGTTACATCTCACGGTTTGCACATACCACTGAGTATTATTCTTCTAAGCTGGCTGGCTGTTAGCACTTAGAAAAACATCACTGACCACAGCACTGTTAAGACTTCCTTATTACCCCCAGTGACTCATCTCCAATCCCAGACTTTGTACAAGGATCTCAAACCCTCACCAAAAAACCCCAATAAAATTCATTACTACTTCTGCTCCCTTGGGTTTCCGCCAAACTGCCCAAACAATTCACCTCCCTGCATGTGATGGGGTGTCTTCTTCAAGCTATTGGCCTGAAATACATAGAAGAAAATCCCAGTTTGAATCCTGCTCTCACTTAGCTTCAGAGTTTTTGGATAAGTTTGTTTTGGGCCATGTCACTATGGTCTTTTTCCCTTTCAGTTACCATGGCTGCCCGAGAGAGACATGACGTGACAGAACATCTGCAGTGCATGCAGCTCTCCTCCCCAGTACCAGACCAAGAAAAACAGCCTGGCAATGAAGTCAGCTAGTTACAAAGTAGCACACAGCCATTTGTGTGCTTTTTGCTGCTGTTAAATCAGTTCAGAATCCCATGGACACATCTACTCCTTTTCTGTGTACTCCTTTTCCCTGTGTCTTCCTAGAAGTGCTCCATGAGATGGCCCCTATCTCTTCATTCAAAGCTGTATCACCTCTCTTCTACTCTGTTTCTACTGCTGCTTTTTGGAGAACTCAACTGCCTGCATTTAGGGGATGGAAATAAAACATGCACAGAAGGAAGATGGATAATTAAATTTCTGGCTGAGAAGTAGCAGGAATGATCCCCATCCCCCCCACCCCCCAGCAAACATTTGCTACTATGGTATTTTTCAAGAGCTTGAAAAAACAAGGAAAGAACAAAATTACACACAGAAAGTCTGTATATCCAACCTTGATTATGGAAATGGATCGCAAGTGGCTCCCGGTGCACTCAGTTGAAACGTCACCCTGTCAAATGCCAGTGAGATGAAGCACCAGCTTACAGCCATAAGCCAGACCAAGACAGGCAGACAAGCTAGTGGTTGTAAAGCACAGAGCCTCACGAAATCCAAAGTAGGAGAGTCCAACAACTTCACAACTCCAAGCGTAAGGAGATTGGATACCCTGTTAAAAAGTCATCATACACAGGGGATTCATCATGTTGCTCTTTACATGCATCTTTCTGCACCAAGTGGCACTTGTAGTTAGGCTGTATCACTGCACATTGCATTAACCTATATTATGTCATTTCATTTGGCAGTAAAACAATATGCCATGACATATACATAATCTGGGGCATGTCACACCCTGTAGTTAAGAGTATTTCATGTATTTCACTTAGATGTACGACCATTTTGTTCATCTTTTTCACACCTTCCTCTTACTGAAGCTAAAGGTTGAAGCATATGAGGAACTGACAGGATAATCAGGATCCAGAAGCAGGAGGAGAGGATGGACTGGCAGTCTAGTTCCAGTGGCTTATTACTAGCAGCATCATTTCAGTTAACCTTGCATACTTCTAATCCCCTTTTCTGTCTATGGAGCATCATCCCCTGTTGTTATAATGTCAGTGAATGCCATTAAGCCCAGACACTCACTTGCAAAGCCCTGAAAAAAACCAAAGGAATATTGAATTTATTAAAGCTGTTCAGCTTCTTCATCTGGTCTTGCTTCTTGCTTTCTCAAACATCTCCCAAGGAACTGTACTGATTTCTTCTTGCCAAAGGTCTTTTTTCTCCTGGTGTAGATTAAAGTCCATATGGCAGCTTTTGTTGATTAGCCAAAACCAATTATGACAACATAACATATAATATATTGTCTATCCAAATACGATGACATGATATCTACTTTGGTGACATCCTTCTCACATAAGACAGGACAAATGATTTCAAAGCAGACCATCACTACATACTGTTGCAGCACTCTTGAAATCTCTGCTCAGCACTAACCAGAACAGTATCAGTAACTGGAAAGAAACTGGCTTGGAGCAAGACATGAGAATACAAATTTGTTGTGATGCTGATGAGCCTTCCAAGTAGAAGCATGCTACACTAAGATGGCCATGAGAAGAGACAATGAAGAACACCATTTTCCAACCTCCTAAAATGCAACTGCTTCATTTCAGCACAGTTGCTCTTCAGAACTGTTCTGCTCTTGTATCAAGACTTGCACAGCATTAAAATAAACACTATCTAACATCACTCTGAGTCACAATTAATCACAATGGACAACCAACAGATGTAATATATGGTATTTTCAGTAGAACAGAGTAAAATTAATGAAGATGCTCAGACCTGGTGCCCATATATAATCATTAAAAAATGTAGACAACCTCTCTTGTTAAAAAACAAATGCTATATAGAACTATATACTGCTCTGCACAGTTTCTGGGCAGTTGCTGTGTTACTGTACAACAATAATTTAACTGCACACAGCAGCCCTGCCTGGAGGGAGCACTGTATCTAAATAACGTATCAGAGGGAATTAGATGGTCACAGTGAAGTAACTAGAAATGGATCTGGGATGCTTTCACAGCCATGCTCTCAATCAGTTGCAAAGCCCTTGATGAGATGCTCCCCGTGAACCAGCAGTGTGTGCTTGAGCCCAGAAAGCACCCATGTCCTGGCCTGCATCCCCAGAGCATGACCAGCAGGTTGAAGGAGGGGATTCAACCTCTCTATCCTGCTCTGGTGAGACCCCTGCTGCGGTCCTGTGTTCAGCTCTGGGGCAACAACACAAGAGGGATGTGGAGCTGTTGGAGCAAGTCCAGAGAAGGCCATGGAAATGCTGTGAGGGCTGGAGCAGCTCTGCTCTGGAGCCAGGCTGAGAGAGCTGGGCTGGGTCAGCCTGGAGAAGAGAAGGCTCCTGAAGGGGAGACCTTAGAGCAGCTCCAGTGCCTAAAGGGGCTACAGGAAACCTGGAGAGGGGCTTTTGACAAGGGCCTAGTAGGGACAGGACAAGGGGGAATGGCTTTAACCTGGCAGAGAGGAGATTGAGATGAGACACTAAGCAGAAGTTCTTCCCTGTGAGGGTGCTGAGACGTCGGCACAGGGTGCCCAGAGAAGCTGTGGCTGCCCCATCCCTGGCAGTGTTCAAGGCCAGGTTGGACACAGGGGCTTGGAGCACCCTGCTCTAGTGGAAGGGGTCCCTGCCTGTGGCAGGGTTTGGAACTGGGTGAGCTTTAAGGTCCTTTTCAACCCAAACACTCTTTAAGTCTCTAACTCAGTAATAGAACAATTCTTAATATCAGATAAAGCTTTTGACTCTCAATGTCTCTAAGTGAAATGTGAACACTGTTTATTTTACCTTTCCTTCTGTCCCAAACTTAACAGGCAATGCTCAAAGTTTTTAATGATCTTTGCAAGATCTTTGGCCATTTAGGAATTAGAGTACAAGAAATTACTCAGATTAGAGCTCATGAAGTGTATCTGTAAGTCAAACACAGTTTGTTTCTGTCAAAGGCAAACATGTGCTATGTCTGATGTCTTCAAACCATTTTTCAAGTTTGTTTCAACAGTTTGTCAACAAATATTAAATAAGCGGGAGAAGAAACAGAACACAAACAGTGCGGCTGAAAGATGTGTCTGGGTTTTCCCAGAGGATGTGCTAGAGTACCTCCCATGCAGACAGGATGAGAAAATCGGGGCTGTTCAGCCTAGAGAAGAGAAGCTGTGTGGAGACATCAGAGCAGCTTCCAGTCACTGAAGGGGGCTACAAGGATGCCAGAGAAGGACTTCATGAGGGACTGTAGTGATAGTACAAAGGTGAATGGGTTCACACTAAAACAGGAGAGATTTAGGTTAGTTCTAAGGAAGAAGTTCTTCCCTGTGAGGGTGCTGAGGCACTGGCACAGGGTGCCCAGAGAAGCTGTGGCTGCCCCATCCCTGGCAGTGCTCAAGGCCAGGTTGGACACAGGGACTTGGAGCAACCTGCTCTAGTGGAAGGGGTCCCTGCCTGTGGCAGGGGTTGGAGCTGGATGAGCTTTAAGGTCCCTTTCTTCCCAGGCCATTCTATGAATCCACAATTCTACTTTAATTGCTTGAAGCTCAGAGGATGTTTTCTCACTGAAGTTTCACTAGATTAAAAGCTGGAACATTTCCTGACCCAAGTGGAGGTTACCAGGTTAACTTTCACCCATGTCAAGAAGCTACAGCATCTTGAATCAACAGAACAGTTTTGTGCCAACTGCTTAGCTCAGAGTTAAAGGAAAATCTATGAAGTTAATGAGTAACAGGAAGCAATTCATTAAAGTTTTGATAACGTGATGTTTCACAGCAAGTTCACTTCATACTAAATTTTACATCCCAAAGGAAGAAAAAAACCTTTGAAAAACATGTGCCCAATGTAAGAGATTAGAAAGCAGGGAGGACTACTCAGCCCTGCCCATGAATTTCAAGAGCTTTAAGACTGTTTTTGAGTTCAGGTCTTTACTCAGAAGTGCTCATTCACTGAATTGCAGGTAAGTTTCAAGTAACTTACTCTGTACCTTGACAATTAAATCTTTTTAACAAAGAAGTACAACAGTATCTTCTGCTACATGCACTTTAAGCCTCTCTTGGAGACAAGACGCCTGACTGGACAGGTGAGACATCTGGTCTAGCAAGGTGGTTTCTACAGTCCCTACAAACATGAAGGAATTCCTGTGAAGCCTTGTAGCCTGCAATACGATCCAAACTGAGTTCAAATGGGATTAATTTCCTTTCAAAATCAAAACTCTACAGAGCCTTAACTAACTTCCCAAACTAGAAAAAAAATCCAGCATTTTGTCTTTTAGCCCAACAAAGATTATCAAAACTGAACATCAGAATTTTGGTTTCTACTTCCTCCATCTCTCCATTTCCTACTGTTGCTCAGAAAACAAAAAGCCCCTCCTCCTTAACCAGTGAACAATAGCAAAAACATGAACATGACAAGCAAACGTGATAGATGACAGCTCTTGCAATAGCAGTTGAAACAGAAGCCCCCAGCACAATTCTACTGAACGTGCAACATTACTACAGTTACAGATGAGAACAATGAACATATTTATTTATGCGGTGATTATTGTGCACTTTTACACATTAGAAACTGGCATTTAATGTCTGGAATAACAGCTTAAATCCAGCCACTAAATTAGTCTTAATTTGATGTTTTTCAGTGCTTCTTGCTGTTTCATATTACATGGCTACTGCCAGTGACCTGCTCCATCTAGTCTCATGTCTTCCTTGTAGGAAGCCCCTCACTGCTGCCTGCTCTGTTTTGGGGAGGGGTGTTAGGCATTATGCACAGGGTCTGATTTTGCTGCTGCAGGAAGACATCTTATTCCTCAGACTGTCACCGTTCATCACTCAACACCACAGGGGATCAGCATCATGTACTGCAGGGAGATGATGCATGGAGGATGGAGCGTAGTTTGCTGAGCTCACTGCTGTAGTCCTCAATGTTTCTCTTCTCCTACAACTCTTTCCCCTAAGGATGTTTCTTGCTTTCTGATGGATCTGAACAAAACTCCTGGGTGTTTACATAAACTTAAAGGATACAGCTTGTTTCCAAGGGGTTTGGATTTCACTACCGGCACACTTAATGTTAGAGGTATACCTGTTGTCTTACTAGACAAGCCGGAATGCACATGCAAGAATTCACATTAGTAACCGCAATCGCAGTCACTTTCTCTCCTCACCACTCTCCCCATATATCTTCCTCAGATTTAAGCACATAAGCCAGTCAATTAACATGGCTTTTGGAGGCTGCTGTCATAGTACCTCTCCATCGACAGGGCCTTCACAAAAGAAAACTGCTGTTATCACTGAGCATCATCATGTCTAACCCACTTCTTCAGTCAACAGCATCATATAATGCTTTTCATCATCTATTTCCACCTGCCAATTAGATTCTCCTTATCAGTCTTACTGTGGGCTGCCACCAAACCCACTGCTTTTATGGTGAAAACTTCCTTCTACTCTTCAGAATTCATACTTGGTTAATGCCCATTTTTTCTGTTTCTTTGGTTTGAATGGTTAAGAAGGAGAATTTCCTGACATTTCCTTTCTTAAGTCACCTCTGGTCCTATATAATTGTGTTGTAAGGCAGACACATACTAGTAGCTAATTTTTTTCTAAGAGAGTTGCATCACAGAAGACATTAAAAATATGTTTTTATCTACAGTGTGCTTGGTGTTAGGTATGTTGAAGGGTAAAATACCAGCAAGGATGCATGGGGGAAAAGAACCCTATGGGTGGTGATCAAATCCTACCTTCTTCACTGGAACCAGTTACTGAAGAGTTTGGAAGGAGTGTCCCAAGTAACTTGGTTAAGCTTTCCTTAAACTTGACAAACAGGACTCCATCAAAATAAATTGAGAAACATGGTTTTCACATGCTTAAAGCACTAATCTCTGGAAGAGAGGGACTGTTAAGTGGGACAGTCATTTGTCTGCAGCTGCCAGAAAAGCCATGGTGTGGAAGAAGTGGTATTCTGTGTGGTTAATGGACAAGAGAGACTTTCCTTGGTTACTGGGAGAATGGAAGGAAGATCAAGTCTTTGCCTGCAGACGCAAGCAATTACAGCAATCAGAACTTGCTGGAGAAAGCACAAGCAGCAGGTCTACAGCTCACAGGAGCTCAGAGCTCCACTGCATTAGAACCAACGCACAGATACAACATTATCAGAAAAAGAATTAATTCTCCTATTTAAATAATCCCTAAATTTTACTGCAGAAAGAGATGCAAATGGATGACAACTCCAAACTAACACTGATTAGCACACCAAGGACGGATTTCCAAAGTCATGTCTTGGTGATGGTTTTCAAGACCTCAGTCTTGTAGCCAGGAGTTGGGTAACTGAGTCCTGTGGCCACTGCCCTAAGTGCTTCTGTCTGCTAGGAGATGTCCTCTGACAGGCAACAATCCAGCAGCAGGCTACTGGAATTGACAAGAAACTGCTCCCATTAGAGAACTATGAAGAAGACACTCACTGTGTTCCTACAGACTACCTTTATTTCACTGCATCCTTTACTGTCTGACTGAGGAGCAGCCCACTGGAAGATCTACACAGTGCTCTGAGGAGAATTATTGCCAGTACACTGATCAACAGAATCACAAGTTCCTAAATTGATGAGAACTTCAAACACATTCAAGGAGAAAGAAAAGGATTTCACGCGAGCATTTCAAAACTACTTCCCGAGATGCTATTTCAAGTAAAGAGATGTATCGCTTGATTTTCCAGGCCACTTATCCCACAGCTCCCACTGTGAGGAGTGAGAATTTCTGGATGCTCAGCAATTTTGAAAAGCAGGAAGCCTGATTTGGGAACAGATGAACAGGGCCAGCAGAAACATGGTGGCTCAGCAGGAGGCATGCAATTCTGGGGAGGTGGCCACTGGCCAACTACATCAATCTATATGATACAAGGTAGTCTCTTCTCTACAAGTCCTGTTGCCCAGCATCTCTCCAAGCATTGCACAAGGAACACACAGGCACACTGGGTGCATGGTGCTGCGCAGAGATTTACGGAGTTTCAGTCCTGTGCATGGATTCAGCCCTAAGCCTCACAAATAAAAGTATCAAGGTACTGAGTTGTGAAGACATCAGCCTTGACCTTACACTGCAAAGAATAATATTTCACCCGTGTCAATGGAAAAGAACAGTTTCAGCAACTATAGATTCAGCACGTTGTTTCCTTGGAGAACACGCTGACGCAGGAGTCAGATGCTAGAGGGTTGGGGAGGAAGACAGGGATTTTAGCTGATTCAGTTCCACAACCAATGTGATGAAGAATCTGACGGTTCATCTATTGGAAATCCAGAAATGACTCCTCAGAAAGCTGAAATGACCTAAAGAACATGGGAGATGATCTGAAGCCTCTACTACTGGTCTTTAATGTACTGGTGAAAAGCGAATTTTTTCAAGTAGGAAGCCTGAAGGGCTAATTCATTAATTCATTTGCAGTCTCTTACAATAATCTAATGCAGATGTCAGGCGAGGTTCTGGGTTATTGCTTTTTAGAGAAATTACAGTGTAATTGCTATTGGTTTCTTTTATAATTATTCTGATGGAGTTAGAGGACATTTTTAATAAGCTTTGCTTATCTGAGAGATAACACTTGAACTAACATAATCCAAACTGAATTTAGCTTTCATTCAATGCTGTAGTATTTCCTACAGACATTTACAATAACATTAGAATTTTGCTAGAGAAACCTGTTCCTGTGTTCATTTTGCATGTGGCTATGTTCACATGTCAGAAGTCAACAACAAAACTGTGGCACTAATAACAAGTTTGATATATTTTTATTTAGAAGCTCTTATCTTAGCCAAACTATTAACACTCTTTTAGAATATGCCAACATATTCCCCATGTACTTCAATAAAGATTACAAGATATTGCTGTCTGTCAAGGCATTTATTTAATGATTTCACTGCCTTTATGGATATTGTGCCAGCCTCTGCCTTCACACTGAATGTCAAATATCAACTTTGACAAACTATACTTTGTAGACATGACTGCACCTGGAATCATGAGCTACACCATTAAAGTGTGTATTTTGTAGGAAAATAACACTTTAATGTAAACAGAAGTTTTCAGTCATGTTTCCACACCTTTAAGCTTGGAAAGCAACTAGCCATCATAAAGTTTAATTTCTCAAGGTCTCAATTTAAGTTTTCAGGTTTCAGCAGCTCTTTGCTTTTTCTGCATGTACCAGAAAAACCTCATGACCAGATTTACAAGGAAGTCAACAGCTGAGCATGCATGTGTGCACATTAGCATCCATCCCTCTAGATCAGCTGTAAGGCATCCAGTGAGCTTTCTTGTGGGAACTCAAAACTGTCTTGCACTATTTGGATGCAGTTGTATGGATAAGCTCACCCTTCAGGCTTTTCACCCCTATGGATGGGGAGTCAGCTCTGGAAAAAGTCCTAGTACGGGCTATGTCAGATCTACAATATATAGCAGTGTTTTCATAGACATAAATCACAGGAGTTCCCATGAGGTGGTGACCTGTGTTTATAGAGCTGAAGATTATGAGCTATATATGACTGTCTGAAAACCATATTGTATTAAGTACTCCACGTTGTCATGAATCACTGTAGGAATCACTGAGAAAATGCATAGGCTTCTCCTTCAGGGTCAAGAGTACATTACTCTGTGACCCTTCATTTTAACATGAGGCAAGAACATAAAATACCAAAGGCTCTTTTTCACTGATTTGAGTGGAAAAGGTCCAGAGTTTATTAAAAACAGCAAATAATTCCATTACCACTCTAGCATCTTAAAACTGGAAACCACCTACAGAGAACAGACAAATATGAACTAACATTAAAATGTAGCTACATACACACAGTCTGCTATTCAAAGAGAGTGGCTTTAATAAAGCTCTTTCTCTGGAACATATTCTTGCTGTTGCCTGAATGACTGTGGTCTTTTTTACCTTAACTATTGTGCCCAGTGAATTAAGGCAATGTAAATTATTCAGGGATGGTTTGTGAATCTTTAATGAAAAACCTCTGTAGAGAAAGAAGGAAAAAAAAATGGACATGCAAGTTTGTCCATTAGGTCTTCCCTAATTCTATTAAAATACAGTATATCTTATTAGAGAGAAATAATAAAATTAACATCTTATTTGATTCAGGTGTGTACATTTCCCAAATACTAGGAATAACTTAGATTAAGCATTAGTTTTACTGTCAGATTTTTATCATGAGAAATCTGAAAGGTATGATACCTTTACAAGATGCTTGAAAAAGCCTAGAAATGGTGTATGAACACCAGTTAATTTTTGAGAGGGAAGAAGAAGATCTTATCCCTTTCAAGGATCACAGTTCAATTTCAAAAGACACACAGACATTGTAGCATCTAATCTCACAAACAAAAATGTTATCTCCTTTCATCTACTGTCAGCATCTTAGGATAACTAGCAGTCATATTTTTATATCTTTCATTTGAGTTAAAAGTATTTTTCAGTGAATCCTAGAATGGTTTAGTGTTGGAAGAGACCTTACAGCTCATCCAGAAGGGACCCCTTCCACTGGAGCAGCTTGCTCCAAGCCCTTGTGTCCAGCCTGGCCTTGAACACTGTCAGGGATGGGGCAGCCACAGCTTCTCTGGGTACCCTGTGCCAGCGCCTCAGCACCCTCACAGGGAAGAACTTCTTCCTCAGACCTAACCTAAATTTCCTAACCTAAATTTCCTTTCCATCAGGTTAAAGCCATTCCCCCTTGTCCTGTCCCTACAGGCCCTTGTCCAAAACCCCTCTCCAGGTTTCCTGTAGTCCCTTTAGGCACTGGAGCTGCCCTAAGGTCTCCCCTTCAGGAGCCTTCTCTTCTCCAGGCTGACACAGCCCAGCTCTCTCAGCCTGGCTCCAGAGCAGAGCTGCTCCAGCCCTCACAGCATCTCCATGGCCTTCTCTGGACTTGCTCCAACAGCTCCATGCCCCTCCTGCCTCTTGTGTTAGGGGCCCCAAAGATAATATTGATCTTTTAGAACAAACCAGTAAATAAGTACACTTTGGAGACAAAAAGATATTGAAAGTTTAAAATATGATGAACTAAATTTTATTAAATGTTTTAAATAATTTGATATTCATCATTGATAGTTCAAGTACTTAAACTATGTAAGAATTCCCTGTGTTTTGCTCAGTCTCCCAGAAGTCTTTTTGGGAGCCTCTTTCACACCCTTTTCAAATTACAGAGCATGCGCCTATTCCCATTAGAAAGGTGGAGGCTCCTGCATTGCAGGCAGTCTCTATCCCACTGCCTCTTTTTCAGCTGGCCAGAGCTTCCTGCTCCTGGGTCACTAGGAGAGGTGATGGTGTCATGTGTCCTACATGACAGTAAGAGCATGAAGTACTGTAGGAACCATCACTGGTACCTGCCTGTGGCACCCAGCCTCTTTAAAAGTAAAGCTCATGCTTGCAACTTGCAGGGAATCAAAACTGTGCTTAACAGGCATGTGGTTTAGCCATAATGAACATGAGCATTGAAACTACCTGTTTCATGCCAGCTCACTCTGCTTCATAACATGCATGCAGGAAACAAGACAGAAGGCACTCACATATGATACAAACTCCTCCCAAACACAACCCCAGCGACGGCTAAGGTGTTACACCAGGACAAGGGGTTTCTGTGTGTTTCGCAGCTTGTGGGTTAAGCTCTACCAATGCCTGGTACAAGGGTACACACCTTGGATGGTCTACTTCACTCCATCATATGGTTACTTACGCTAGCAGGAAATGGAATAAGAAACTATCACTTTTTTATTTGTTGAACTTTATGAAAGCAAAGGTTTGTTTAGAAATGTAAGTGCTCCCAACAAGGCTTCCAGGAATAGCAGCCCTCTGGTTTCAAACTGGGTAACTAAGGCAATGATTTATAGCACCTCCTGTATTTTCTTGAATAAGCTCCAAAGTGAATCATCTCCCGCAGCACCAGACTGAGCTGAACTTTGTTCTCAGATTCTTCAAAGTCAGCTGAAAGGTGTAGGGTGGTTTGTGCTGTTTGGGTTTTCTTCTGGGAGAGTGGGGGTGGTTTTGTTTTAAATGGGCCCATAAGCTTCAGTGCGTATGTCCTTGGATTAGGCAACCAAATAAGGTGGATTGGTCCTCAAAAGGGCTTAGCATAGTAAAATTTAAACAGACAACACAAGGTTTAAAAGAATCTAACAAACATTCACACAGTTAAATACAGCTTAATGGTTCTAGTTGCAAAGTAGGATAGATAGGGCTTGAGACTTTCTTCTCCTGGGTGACTGACCTAGTTGTCAGGCTATAAAGAGACATTTACTCTCTTGGTCTGGCCCAATTAATATTGAATTATATCAGGCAAAGTGGAACAGCGGCTGGAAGGACTTGCGGGTTCTCACCCAGCCTGGGATTGCCCAAGCTTACAAATTCATGAGGCACAACAAAAGCAGTACCTGAATCCAGGTCTTCTGCTCCCTAAGCAAATGCCCTGACTGCTAAGCTGCTGGATAACAGGGAACAAAAAGCATTACCTCTTTCATCAGCTGTATTTGGTGAAGAGACCAAACCACCACATTTGCTCTGAGGCTTGAGATCCTTTGAGAAAAGGAAGACAGACTCAGCCTGTGAAGCCTGGTGAGGATTAAATGTGAGAGAAGTGCCTACCTACGCCAGCAATTGCCAAACACCACACAACTGCAAGTGCTGAGAGACAGCTTTGGCACCCAGAGTACTCTTCAGTCTGGATTTCAGCAGCTCACTGGCAGTCAGGCACCTATGTCTCTCTCTGATCTAAACTCTGATCTGGGTCTGGATTTTGACTCAACAGTATAAAGTGACAGGAAGAGGAAAGGCCTTCATTTTTCTGCATACCTTGTCTTCTAGCCGCCATTCAGTGTTTCACATCAGGTGTTTCATATGCAGAACGTTACAAAGAAAACTGCTTTGTGTTTTCTTTATGTCTAAAAAAAAGTTACTATTTTTTTCCTAACATTTGATTGTCCCCCTCAATTCAAGACACAAATGCTTTGTGAACTGATAAAAACATGGTTTCCCACTGACATAAGAGACAGCTTTCCAGTTTCCACCACTATTTTGTTAATTCAGCTTGCAATTCCTAATAAAACTAATGCCCTATGTATGCTGTTATTTTATACCGTACTTGAATGCTTTAGGCAGTCAAAAGCTAAGGTGAATCCAGTTTTTTGTTCTTCAGAGAAAATGAAATGGGGATGTAAAGGACTACATATTAACCTGACAGGCCTATATGTAAGAATAGCCCCTACAAATCAAACAAAGGCCTGGATGTTGAAATAGCACAACTGTAACCTAAAGGCAGACTCTGTGGCTTGAATTCACATGTTCTGACCATGTGTGAGGCAGGGAAGGTAGCCTGGGGAATAGATGGAATGGAGAACTGAGCCTGCTCCCAAGCCTCTTCAAGGTGGCCAGATGAGTGAGTTTGTGAGACCTACAACCCTCATGTCCCACAGTGCTTCACAACACAGCATCCAGACCTCTTGCACTGGGAGCCTGAGCTTGTCTCTCAAGTTCCTTCACTCTCCCAGTGCACAACTTCAGTTCCCTCCCTGAGCTCTTGGCCCAAACCTACACCAGCCCAAGGCCACCTCTATCCTTTCTTTTTTTCAATACTTCCAAAGACTTCCAGTTGTCTGCCCCAAAGCCTTCCATATCCTGTACACCTGAGCCCCTCATTGCTTCTGTCTCACATCTCCTACTCCCCCTCCCTCTCAAATACCTTCTCATCTGCCTTTGTAGTCACTCACTTTAATTTCCTTCATTCTTTACAGCTCCACCTACCTACCCAGACTCCTCACTCCTTACACTAGGGCCCACAAGCCCTGCCGAGGTCCCAGCTCTACTACTTCTGCTAAGATGACAATTGATTTTGTGGCCTCTGCTATCCCTTATCCAGGCTCTGACTTACTCCCAGCATTCACTGCCATTTTCTAATTTCCTACTATGCCCAACCAAGCTCACATCTTCCTAAGACTTGGCAGGCAGAAGGTTGTCCTGTCTTCTCCTTCTGGCAAACATCTTCAAAGCCTGAATACAGGCTACACTTGCCCAAAATCTGTCTAGCTCAGCTATGAAGAAATAAAAACCAAGCCACATCCAAGAATAACAGCATATATGGTAGCTCTAAAGATATGCTAGTGTGATCTGGCTCAGGTCCCCAAAATAGGCAACTCCAGGCCTAATTTCCCTGCACATGTATGTGAAACCAGATTTTGTTTCCACAGTGCATCCAGTTATAGCTGAAAATTATTAGATGGAGCTGTAGAAGTAGGTTGTAAATAACATGAGGAACCTTGATGCTTTAAACTGTGATATAAACATCAATAAGCCATCATTATACTGCTAAGCTGCAAGTAATGCACATGGGCTTATAACTGTTACAGCTTAGTTCCTGGAAATGACCACTTCATCTATGTTCAAGAACTCCTTTTTGCCTCAGAAGTAGCAAATTACAGAGCTTTTTTTAAAGCCTTTTATCACATTTTGCACATTTCTCAGAGCTCAAGCCTGAAAATGAATTATCTGTAGCATCAGGACATTCAACCAGTGCTGACATCCAAGTATGATCCTGAGCAGGCTGACTACTCCCACACCTCACCTGTACCCAAGTACCAGGAGTGCAAGGCACAGAATACATTCTGCAAGTGCAAGGAGGTTGTGTCCAGTGCTCACAATGTCACTTGTACAGACCTTTAGCATCTTAAAAGATAAGGATAATAATACTACACTACAAGTGTTGTTCATATTAGTATTTAGTAGTTAAGGATGCTGTTAGTTGCTTCTGCTGATGTTCTCCAGTTTGAGGTTTTTCCCTGCATTTGGCAAAGCATGAAAGTACCTGAAAAGTTTAGTGATGTAGATACTGCCTTTGGGGCTTCTTCTAAATATTAAGTGCCTTTGGGAGAATATTGTATCTTGATTTTAATGGACCGCATCTTCAGCACTACTTTTGAATAATTTAATTCATATAAGAATTTTTATCCTTATTACCTCACTTTTTTCTATAATTTATAATTTCTATTAAGATAACGAAATAAATATTTGGTGATACAGTTAGACAGACATGTACTCAGACTGCTATTAGTATTAGCATGCTCTGTTCGGTCAGGTTAAGCTGTTAACTCAATGCTTATGGCGGACAGTAGATCAGATACACAATTTTGCCAGTATGAAGAATACAGACCTCTCAGCATTAAAAAGAATTGAAAAACAGGGTTAACATGTACTTCATTATTATGGAGACTGTAAGGCATGTAGATGTTTCTAAGGTGTTTACCTGGGTTTTGGGGAAGAGGGACACTTCGAACATCTGCATTTGGAAACTTGCTATTGACCCAAGCCACTAATACATTCATACAAGCTTTGCTGCTTCTGAGAATACTGTCCTTACAAAATAAGAGAATCACCTAATACCTCTGAAACTGTTCTATGAACTTATCAGTGGATGTAAAGTCAAATGTTTAACTATTCAGGCCACAAAGCTGGACAGGCATTTTAAACAGGTCTGATACTCACACAAATACCTACTTGAAATGGCCCAAGATTCAGCACAGCTCATCACCCAGCAGCTGCTACAACCTCCAGCATCTTTATGCTCATATCTTGTCCAGTATCTACCACAGTTTTGCTCAAAGCAGGGTCTTGAACTGAAGCCAATAGGAATACACGGTCTACCTCAGGACGTGCCTGGGAAATGCACAACTTCACATAACAAAATGCCTCTTTAGTTTCCAATTGCTATATTCAAAATGCTATAAAAGGCAGACACAGACTTATACAAGCTTCCCTGTAATTAGAAACTTTACAGGTCTTTAGAGCAGTTTTGTATAATAGTTTAGGAAAGAACAGAATCAATAGAGAATTTTTATGAGACTCCCAAGACCTGCACATATTAAAGCAGCAAATATTTCCTTTTCTTTATAAATGTTAGCAGCAATAAAAGAACACTGCAAGATGCAACAAGGCTCAAATATATAGTACTTCATTCAAGACATACAGTGTCCTGCCATGTTTGCAGAAGTCAGGACAGTCAGTGGAACAGCAGAGCCAGAAATAAAGCTGAGTTTCCTTTAACTCTCCCAAAGGAAATCTTCAGAACACCTTGTCCCACTGCATCCTGTGACCTCCTCCCACTACCACCATTGCATTGCCAACCACCTTCCCCTCACCTGAGCAGGCTCCTTTTGCTTCCACTTTCCTCTCTACCCGAAGGGAGCTGTCGGAACATCGGTGGGAAGGAGGGAGGCCAGCTGCAGCGGGGATTGCTTCCCTAGCTGGTCAAGTACAGCAGCAACTTCAGTCCATGAATTACTGCCAGTAGGAACGAGAGCCTGGGAATGTTTCTGAAATCATTTTTGCTGAATCTACCCCATCATTTCTACAAATGCCCAGGAAAAGAACTCACACTGACACTAACATCACGTCACTCAAGAACCATCCCACCAGATTTATTAAATCTAAGTGCTATTTAAAGAATCTGATTGCCACACAGTGTTTAAGATTAAAAAGAAATACATTACCTTACATTAGCATATACTATTATTTACCCAAGATAATTAAATCAACTCAGTGAATCACTAAATCAACTCAATTTTCATTACCATGCCATGTTTAAGAAGTGCAGGTGATGTTTGATTAGAAATGTTAAAGTAGAAACAATAGGTTGGTCGGTTGAGCTAAAAGGCAGGAGTATTAGAGCACATGAAGTAGCCTTGCTGTTAATCATAGACAAAAGTCAAGTTTACACTGCCAGAGGGGAAGCGCTCTTGCACTTGTGAGAGACAAGCGGAGTTTACAAATATTTACCACTTTACCCACTACAAGTGTTAAATAAGTATCACAGTGCCCATAACCACTTCCCAGGTGGGAAAGTAATGCACTGCAGCATGCACCTTCCAAAGCAACTTATGACATTCCTGAGCCCTCATCTTTTAACGTTTTATTTGAAACTTCACAGGGACCCTCTCATTTGAGTGCTTACAGCTATGCAACTGTTCAGGATGCTCAAAGGTTATCATTACATAAAGGTGGGTGGTCAGAATCTCTTATTGCCAAAACATTGGAAGGCATATATAGCACACCAATAGCCAGGGAAGAATTATCAGAGGAGTCAAGCCTGAGAAGAGATGGACCACTTCCATCAGCAGTAGTTTTGCTACTTTTCCACATGAAACAGTGCCACTGTATGGCTCTACTTCATATTTTGTTTGCTCTCTGCAACTCTGTGTATCTGAGAACATCTGGATGCTGCTCATCTTGCAAAGACACTCATTTCTCAGGAGAAAAATCTGGCAATCCCTGGAACTGCACACACCAGCAATACACCCAAGGAGACAGAGCTTCCCATCACTGCTCCAGGCAGCTGAGCCAGAGCTTTTCCCAGGGAAAAGCTGAACTTCTTCAGTTTCACTGGTCCTTGCAAGATGTAACTTCTGATTAAATCTTCCTTCAATCAGAGGCTCTCATGGGCAATACTAACACTGCTGCTCCTCAGCAACATCTCCGTAGCAACTGATGACAAGGGAACATGTTCTCAGTAGACATATTATCACAGATCACAGCATCACAACTTCACTACTTGCAAATGGAAAGTAACCCATTTTTTATTGCTGACCACAAGAAAGCATTAAACTTTCAGAATATTTTATTTTATGGTTACTAACAAAATTAAGTAATAGCTTTCTTTTTTTTAAGGTTTCAGTACTTTATGCATTTCCGCCCGCCCCATATCAGCATCATTCTATAATACCATTCTTCCCACTTACAGGCCTGGGAAACAGAAACAAGGCCACTCCATCAAAGGCAATGGAAAAACGGTTACAGATGGAAACAGGAGCAAACGTTCCCTTAAAATCATGCGTAATTTATGTAATCTACTGGTCACTGCCTATTAGGAACCTTCCTTCCCCCATGCTGATCCATTGGGACTGTTAATGTCTTGCAATTGTCAGCTTGAAAACCATCCTCTCCCACACATATGCAAAAGCCTTATATTTTTAGCCTAAATGTGTTGATCCAGGTGGCATCCCTTAAATTTCCATTTACTGGGAGTCCATCCAAATGGAGATGGAAACCTTCTTGGCCAACTGCATTGCAGGAAATGGGCCATGAGTAAAAACCCACGGCTGAGCAACAGTGAGCAGCAGATACTGGAGCTCCTGCGAGACTGTAATGCACAAGGTAGGTGGGAGGGAGGAGCTCTGAGCGCTGGAGACTTGTCAGCACAGCAAAGGGCTCTGCCCCAGATATGGAAAGCAAAGCTGTCATGCCTATTCTGGGTTTCTTTGCGGTCAGTGTTCTTGGTTATAATGCTAAGTCTCACCCCAGTTATTCTGAAAACAGGGGACTGTCTCATCAGATGAACTGGGGGACAGCTACATTTCATATATTTCACACTTGTAGTTTACGTGCACCTTTCATGGCTCATCCTTGTCAGCACTTTCCATATTTTCTGTTCTAGTTTATAATGTACACTTGCAACTCCTTTTTTCTTAATCACCTTTACTAGGTAATTTTCTTAGGTACTTATCTCCCTTTACATCTCCCTGCTTTGCCTAATTACCTGTCCTTTTCCTTCAGATGGTTCTTTATTCCCTTCTTGCTTTTCAGAATCATTAGCATTGCATTATTATTCTTAACAACAGTACGTTTATGTTTATTATGCAATGTTTGCAAATAAAGAGAGAACTGAACTTCTGCCTGTATTTACCTAAAGCTAAAACGAGAAAATGCAATGCACATTGAATTCTCATTTCATTTACTTGCTTATTTTTGGAAGGAAGAATTTTAAATGGCTTTAAAGACCTCTTCTTTGTATTCAGTACTTTTTATAGCTTTGGTGTTTCAAGGATTGTGGGAAATATTTATCAAATCATATAATTTGAGTACCAAAAAAATGTACTAATATTGAATCCAACTTTCTTCTTTCTTGGGTACTGCTCTTTTCCTTAAGGAAATAGTTGTAACTAAATCAGATAACTGAAAGCTCAACTGTGACATTCAGCCCTGTAAAGCACTTTTTGCTACTCCATGTTTGGCTTCATAAACTTCATAAAAGTATAAACCTAAAAACCCAGTGTTCTACTGCTCTATCCAGTTAGAGCTGTTAGGTTTTGTATCTTTTCCTTGTTTCCTCCTGTGTGGCTACACTGCCACTTGGTAAGACTAACCTGATGCCTGGCCCTTCTCCCATTCAGGTGAAGGGCAAACAGTCCTACAGATTACAGTGAAAGCAAAGCTAAACTCACCCAGATCCCCAATTGGGTAGGCATGCAGCTGTGCAGTAGTCATGTTTAAGTCAAAACGCCTACTGAGCACATCAAGCTCAGCACAAGCACCCCTATATGACCAAGGCCCAGTGTGCCTGCTGATCAGAGATCTACAGACTCATCTGGTTCAAATTTACAGAAGCAGCTTTGAAGTGGAAGCTGCTGAAGTATATTATTGCTTTGTTTGAGCTCATTTTAGTTAAAACTAGCTCATGCCATTGTGGTTTTGCATAAACTAGTCTTGCTTTCTGACAGCCTGAGCATTGTGTGCCATAGCCACCGCAGGCTCTCAGCCAGACTCCATTAAAAGAAAAAACTGACACAGAGAAACTCAGCCTTTGAAGAAAGAAAAAGACATTCTCTTTTCCTCCGGGCTAGGCAGCACTGCTTTTAATTAATCCAGGGAAATAGGGAACTTCTTCCACTAGGGAAGGTCCCAGCTGCCCAGGTCTTCATGAACCACTCACTCTGTGACTCCATTTCTCTTTCTCTGCTGGTCCCCAAAACTATCAGCTGCGCCTTGTGCCCCTTGGCTGCTCTCACCCTGACTGCCATACTCCATCATAATGTGAGGTCTGCTGATAGTCTGAGTCTCTAGGTCCCTCCTACTGCTTATGTTCATATGAAAACACACTTGTTAAACCCAAAGTACTAAGCATGAAGTGACCTCAACACCTCAGGGTTAACACAGAATTTGATTTGTTACATGCATTCTTCTCCCTTTGCCAGCAGGACATAACTACCGGATTTCAAATGGGAATTCTGGGCCTTGACCATTAAATAGTGTCTGGGACTTCCAGGACCAGGCTGTACTGTGAGAGGCATAGGTTTATGAATACAGGATGCTGGCTGGTGGCCACTACATGGCCTTCCCTTCACACAAGAACACAAGCCCAGGCTGCAGCTGGGTTCACAGAACTGGTATGCATCCCGCTGCCAAAGTAGCGGGCGCTGTCAGCTCACAGAATTGCATCTCACCAGACATAGGTTGAAATACTGAAGTGGCAATTATTGCTTGCTCTTCTCATGAGAGGCATCACTGAGCTCAAAGGTGCTACTTCTATCATTTCTTAGTTTTTCCTTGTTTTAGTCTTTGTGTCAGACATTACCAGGCAGCAAATGCATTAAATCATTTAGGAAGCAAAGCACTTACACATCAATCTTGCCCTGAGAAGTACAGTTGTGTTTTATTAACAGAAACATTTCAGTTTCATAAATACTTAATGAAGTGACAGCCTATAGCAGAAAGTCACTTCAGAGCTAATTGTTCCTGTGGTCAAACCACCAAGCTCCTTAGTATTTGCTTGTAGTGTCACATTACAACACAGCTGACAAACTGGTTATTAAAATCTTGGAAATACCTCCTCAAAAACAGCAATTGGTTAGTACAAGGCAGCTGCATTACCTCTGGAATGATGTAGACCAAGAGTCTATTGAAATACTGCATGAAAGGAAAGTCAAAGTAATGAATACATCCTATACAGTAAAACTAGAGACTACAGACTCTGGGCAAAATGTCAATAACAATTAATTTGCATCCATTTGTTTCCACCAGAGTAGCAGAAACCTGAAGTTATCCAGCTGCCTTATGCTGGTACAGCAGTGAGCTACAAACGAGAAGGTGCAAGAGAAAGACAGGCAACAGGACACGGCTAATCACACGAGAAGTGTGAGCAGTATCTGAAGGAGCGCTGCGAAATGCAGGAGTGGTACAGAGCGGCCACTCAGCCAAAAATGGTCAGGGCAGTGATGCCTGCTTAGCTTTTCTGAAATTGCTAACACACAAAGATTACTGCAAGATTCAAGTAGATAAAGAGCTTTCACAACTATGATACAGAGGAAGGAAACTAGTTTTCCTGGGTTTAGCAGTGGCAGTCATCTTTTTCTTCATAATAATAACTGGTGCAGCACTACATTTTTGAGTTTCGGCCTGTGAACAAAACTGATAACAGGAATGGTTTTAGTTACTGCTCAAATGTTTAGCCTGAGCAAGGACTTTGTGAGCCTCATGCTCTGCCAGGGAGGAGGGGAGGCTGGGAGGAAGCAGAGACAGGACACCTGACCCAAACTGACCAAAGAGGTATTCCATACCATAGCACGTCATGCCCAGGATGTAACTGAGAGTTACCTGGAAGGGCGAGTGCTCTGGGGGGTTAGAGGAGGCACTCGGTTGGTGCCAAGTTGGAGTGGGGTGTCGTGAGTTATCTGTTGGTGGTTGGTGAGATGCTGTATTTTTTTCCCTTGTTATTTCCTTTATCATTATTATTATTGGTGGTAGCAGCAGTGATTTGTGTTATACCTTAGTTACTAAACTGTTCTTATCTCAACCTGTGGGAGTTGCATTCTTTTGATTCTCCTCCCCATCCCTCNTTGTTATTTCCTTTATCATTATTATTATTGGTGGTAGCAGCAGTGATTTGTGTTATACCTTAGTTACTAAACTGTTCTTATCTCAACATGTGGGAGTTGCATTCTTTTGATTCTCCTCCCCATCCCTCCGGGAGCAGGGGGAGAGCAAGAAAGGGGGGGTTGAGGGAGTGAACGAGCTGCGTGGCTGGGTTTAAACCATGACATTAGTGAAACAGCATCTAGAACCTAAGCATGAGCACAGAAAGTCTTACAGTCAGAAACTGTTTCGGACAGGCAGCCAGTGATTCCTGTCATCAAAGATGAAATAAAATCATTGCATGTGAGATCTTTATAGGATGCTGAGACACATTCATACGAGTTGTACATATTCTCTAAGATAATCCTTGCCACCTATGCATTCCCGTACCTAACAGAAGAACACTAGGCACCTAAACTGGAGACAGAATGTTTTCTTGCTTCTTTTACCCCTTTTACACCCTATTATCTGCTTGTTTTGGTTTGCCCATGGAACAAAGCCTAACTAATGGTCTAAGAGGACAAAAGTGTGTGGCAGAAGCTAACAGATAGCCTTGTGCTTCAGCAGTCCTGGGCTTTACACAGCAGTCCCAAAATGATCTTCTCATCTGCTATCTGCAGGTGTCCCCATGTTCACTCCAAAGGCATCACAAAAGAGGCCTTGAGCACCCTCATGTTCACAGCCTAGGGCAGCCTGGCCATACTGAAACCCCTATCCATAAAAACAAGGGGAGAAAATAAGTAGCTAACACTGACCTCCTGAGGCCTAAGGCTTCCAAAAATAATCATCTGTTGGTCTCTGTGTGAGATGGGTGAACTCCAGATGCCATGAATCACTGTACAAGGCTGTAGGTATAACTGCTAGAGACTTTTTGCTATTTCTATCATTCCTTTTCCCTGCTACACTACACAGTGAGTCAGAATTCATGGTTAAAACAAGTGATGAGTCATATGAAGAATCACTCTCCCAAAACTCAAAAAGTTTGTTTCTTTATTTCCCTTTACAGAGACTCTTGCTGACCATCCACTACTGTTACAAGGGACGTAAGTCAGCAGTCAGATAGGGTTGTTACAAATATTGATCAAAAATAGAATACATATGCTGAATCAAACTATGGAAAAACAGAGCAGCCATGCAGAAAAGCACTGAAATGTGCTTTAGAAAGCAGCAGAAGCTGCAGAGGGGAAAAAAGCCATGCCATCCTTTAAGCCTGGTGAGCTGCGAGGCTGCAGGTCACATTCTGGTTGGGCAAAGAGAAGATTCAGAGCAGCCCTGCTGAGAAGGACTTGGGGGTGGTGGTCGATGAGAACATGAACATGAGCTGGCTGCAGTGTGAGCTTGCAGCCCAGAAAGGAACCGTATCCTGGGCTGCATCCAAAGGAGCGTGACCAGCAGGTCGAAGGAGGTGTTCCTGCTTATGGCGAGGGGGTTGGAACTTGATGATCTTATGGTCCTTTCCAACCCTAACTATTCTATGATTCTCAAATGGTTGCCTACAACAGGCACTCTTTAAGAGTACTGGATTTCATCTCCAGACAGAACCCGAATTAGAACAATGAAAGATACTAGAAAATATAAAGTGGCATTGAAAGAGACTGCTGAAGGGAAAACACACATGATGTGCTGAAGGAAAATTTAGTTGATGATTATGGCAGACAGCATGTTGACTATATACTTAAAATGGTGAAAGAGCATATAAGAAAATAATCCATTTAGTGTTTTGCTTTCATGTTATTCCATTCCCTGATTCATTACGTATCTCAGATTATAAATCCCTTTTTAATTTTTCAAATACAGTTATTGTCTTGCTGTGGAGTTACCCATGGCAGAATACTATTGAATGCAGAGGCACTACAAAACATACAGTTCTTGTTTGTACTGGGCAATTGTTCTGTAATTGTTGAAATGGAGACTTATGCTCAGTAGTGGGAAAGCTGGCTGGGAAACATTTGAACAACCATAGCATCCAAGTCCATGGGACCTCCTGGAATGCACTCTCAAGCATTGAAGGAACTGGCCAACATCCTTGCAAGGCCTCTTTCAACTATCTTTGAAAGGTGTCAGTGATCAGGGGAATTTGCTGAGAACTGGAAGTAAATCTTCCTCTTCTCTTCAGGAAGGGTAAGAAAGAGGATCCCAGGATCTACAGACCAGTTAGCCTCACCTCAGGCTCTGGGAACAAGCAAGTTCAAGGAAGGGCCATGAAGATGATAAAGAGACTGGACCATCTCAGGTGAGGAGGGACTGAGAGAACTGGGATTGTTCATCCTGGAGAAGAGAAGGCCCAGGAGGATTTTATCTCAGAGTATAAATACCTGACTGAAGAGTACGAAGAAGATGAGCCAGATGCTTCTGAGTGGTGCCCAGTGAAAGGAGAAGCAGCAATGCACAGAAACTAAGCACAAGAAACTCCATTAAACATGAGAAAATAACCCAAAGAGTTCTTTTATTGTGACGAGGGTCAAATTCTGGAACAGGTTCCTCACAGACGTTGCCATCCTCCAACATATTGAGGGCCCAACCATACACTGCTTTGGACAACCTACAGAGATCCCTTCCAACCTCCATGATCCTGTGATTTAGTGTGATTCTGGGTTTGTGTTAAACCTGGATGCTGGACTTCAGACTAGGACTTTCTAAAGGCCTTTCTGAAGATTTGAAGTTCTTTCCAAATCTATGATGATCTTCAAATCTGAAGATCTTAGATTTGAAAGGTCTGCATTATGGACAATATAATTTTTTCCAAAACTGCCCCCCCC
>NDXB01014644.1:11147-64335 GCA_002631895.1 Agapornis roseicollis
TTTTTTTTTTTTTTTTCTCTTGTGTCAATTCCTTTTCAAGAGCAAAATTCAGTATTTCCTTCAGGTGTTAAAATAACTCAAGGCTGAGTCTGGAAGATAAGTTCATAAGTTCAATTTCTTGTATTTTAAAACTCAGAACTGTCTTTATCATAACCTGTATGTGGACTTACTCAATGCTAGCGGCACTGCTGAAGTACCTCATTTACCACATGTCTTTTTGTCATACTAGAAACAGGGCTTTTCTTTCTTCTCACCTTTGGTTTGACGACTCTCAATGGTTCTATTATTTTAAGGCTTGTGACAACATACTTTGCTTCTGCAGTTGTACAGCTTTTCATCTGTGCTACCTGAACTACCTTTAAGTTCACAGGTAAAGTTTTCTCAGAGTCTGAATCTCTAAATTGTTTTGACAACACTGTATCATAAGAGATGTTGGAGAGCATTGAACTGTATTCTATATAAAGTGCAATCCTGGAGACATTGCACATGCTGTTTGCTCACCTACCAGATCAGTGCCGTAAAGGATAAAACTGATGACCAAGTAAATGTCAATTTTCCAGGTACTTATTAGGTTTGGATATTCTGTGCAGAGTTGCTCAGACTTGTCAGGACTGGTGATAGTTTAAATTCAGAAATGCAAAATTTTAGGCAGCTGTATACTTATGGTTTTAACTTGAAATACCTGAGTAGTGCAAGTGACGATATTGGTTTATTAATAATCAGACTGTTTTTCAACAGTAAGTTTAAAAAACCCAATACACAACATTTGTAAGCTAGTTTTAAGTTATGCTCTAGTGTGGTTGTAGATAATGCTGACATTTCAAAATGAAATTTTATGCCCTTAATGTTTAGCTAATGCACCTTAATAACTTTTTTAAGCTAATAATGGCAGGTTAACACAATAATTTTTTTTTAAAAAAGGTGGGTTTAAACTGTGCCATGCAACCTAATAGGAAAACAGCTTCCCCCTTCTTCTGTCAGTATTGTTCAGTCTGCACAGATACAGTGAAGTTAAACTGATTCTCATTCTCCTCTTAGAATTTAATAACTAAGTCTATTACTATAACCTATATTTGTGCAAACTTGGTGCTCTCTAATCATCTGCTGGGGTGCCATAGGAGACAATATGAACACAGAAAGAGCTTACATTACTGGAGATCCAGTTGCCTGCTAAAGAAAGCTGGTCTTGCTAGAAAAGTGAGAAGTACTTGGTTAGTCTGCTGTTACCTAAGTATCAAGGGAACGAAAATAGCTAAGAGCTAGAAAAGGCTTAACTGGTAACCTCAGTGATAATGGAGGATCTGGTTTGCATAATTTATCAGGATAAATGAATAAATAATATATGTTGCAGACTGTGTTCTGGGCCCTTTTTAAGCTTGGACTTTCTTTCTAGAGGAGCAGAGAAAGGATACCAATAAAAAAATTACTGTAATTACTGCTTTTGTGATAAAGTGACTTGATTATTCCTTAGAGTGAAGACACCAGCATTGGATATCCCTTGGGCAAAAAGCTTTTTAGAAAAGAAAAGAAAAAAAAAAAAAAAAAAAAAAAAAGGCATGGGTTAAATAATCGACTCAGTTGGGGTCTTTTATGCATGGCCTTTGGAAACAAATAGTGAAAAATTTGTGGAGCATCTAAGCTTCCACTTAATGCAAGGGTGCAATCTGAACATCTCCTTAAAACATTTCAGAAGCAAAGCAGTAAGTATACACCAAGAAAAATAACTGTAACCTGTGACATCCCCTACAAGGGAGTGCTCTTCTTGTGAGGCTAGAGATGCATTCGTTAATTTGAACACTGCATTTGGTCATAGAAGGGTGATGTGTAATTCAGGGAGTTGCAGATATAACAGCAGACTAGCATCTGCAATGCTATGAAGGTCTTAAGGTTGTCCTAAAATAGACATTGGGATTATTCAGCAGTCAGGAGACTTTGGAGAAAAAAGGTGAACATTTGTTTGTGAAAAGGGAATTGGAGCTCTAAGATGAGGAGAAAAGTGGGTGTTGCACCACTCAGTTTCTTCATCTAGTTCTAAAAATAAAAACTGCGAAGTTGCTCTCATTTGGATATCTACACTTTAGAAATATATACAGTTATACAACATATACAGGAATGCATGTGAGTGCACTTTGGCAACATATATTGATTATTTCTCCCTCTTCTCACTTCACATTGCTCCTACATTAAAATACGCCAATACAGGCTTTACTAAATGAGCTAATGTACTCTACCAATGGTCTCTGGAGAAATATTAAGGTAAATATCAAATTCCAGTGCATATGGTGCCTATTACCATCGTCTTTAGTCTGTATCCTAATCTGACTGGAACACAAAAATTTACTAGATATAATGATGTAATGATATAAATCCTTTTCAGAATGTTAAGTCATTGTGCAAATTACTCAAAACATGTGAACATAATAACACCTACTGATGTCCATATTTACTGGAAAAAAATAAATACTATTTCAATGGTGTAAGTAAAATTTAGTAATGTCAGCTTTTTAAATAAAAGGCTACATAATTTTTTATATTTGAAAGTAAGGATGCCAATGGGAATTTCTTGTTATGGTATCTGTGACTTGGTTGAAATAATTAATTTTCTAAAATATATGTGTATTTGTAATTATCTATATGTGTATATAAAGAAAAGCATACACACAAAAAGAAGTGCCACATAAAAATCTTCCTGGCACTTTTTTTTCTTGAGGACTTGTTTAAGTCTGTTTGTGTTTTAGAAGTTAGGGTATAATGATGTTTTATAACAGTCATTTATGAATGGTCATCTTCATGAACTATTAAGTTTACAGATGCTTTCTTGCTTTGCCTATTTCAGTACGCTTTGTGGACCTATTTCTTATTAGGCATTACATTGGTAGGGTTTGTTGCTTTTTCAATTTATAATTATGTGTCACTTATGTAAAAACTGTAATGTGACATAAGGGAGTAGTCAAAGAACAAGCACAGAAAATTTCACAAAATGTAAGGAATTCTTTTGTTTGCTTCCTTATTGCCTGATGGGCTTTTATTATGAGAGAGTTGACAGAAGAAATTTCAGGTTATAGGATGAGTGCTCTCTGAATACCAGAAATGCAGCATGAATATTTCAGTACCATCACATACTTGCATTTTAACAAGAATAAGTTCCACAATTTCTGATTTTTTTTTAAACATCCTTTGTAATTTGCCTCTCAAATTATTTGAATTCTTCCTCAGATTCAAATCCTTTTCTGTACAGTTAACCATTAAAAAGCCTTCTGTGAATTGCAATTGAAATCTCAGAACTAACAAGCAAGTAAGCAAACAAAAGGATTTTGTGTATTTTCCTGTGGAGAATGTAATGACATATCTGTATAGCTATGTTTATACTTTTGAGATGTTGCCCTATGCATAGTACCCATCCTGTGAGTGGGCTGTATGAGATGAGTTCTGGGGGATTGAGATGATGTTCATGTGGCCTTGCCAGAGCCTGAGCTGTTACTGTGGAGTGGTCTGGGAACTGTACTGGACCTTTAGCTTTTCTCAAGGATTGCTCTGGCGCTTGACTTCATTGTCTGCAGCTAATAAATATAGCTGTGTGGCAAGCCTGGGCAAGAGCCTAGGTGCAGGCAAATGTTTGACTGACATTGTAGTTGTAGGAATATCTTCAGAAAAGGTTATAACACAGACTAGGTATTTTTTCATGGGTTGTCTTATGCTTTCTTGAGTTGTGCAAAGAAGTATTAGCAGTATTACATCCATCCATCCATCTATCCAAAAGATTTGATCTGAAGATTTTAATGTGTTCCATGTATCCGTCTCTACTGTTATGCAGAATCAGAAATAGATGAACAAGCATCCTCGTTGAACAGGAGCTGAACCATTTACAGTGGACTGTGCAGGAACAGGGAGGAAAAGGAGAATTAATGCCTACCAGTTCCATCTGTTAAAGCCTTATGAACGCTGTCTCCTCTTTCTCCCTGTTGTAAATGATTCCCTGGGGGCAGATAATAGCTTTTGTGGAGTCAGCTATAATTCTGTGCCTGGCTTTTCAAAAGATGATGCACTTTCTTTTTTTTCTTAAATGTTTCCATTTCTTTTTGGAAAAACCCTGTGTAATTTAGAAGGCAGAAAGCAGCACTGTGTTAGAAAGCATGGCATTCTCAAACTCTGATCTTTCATAAGTTTTCACAAAGTGTGAAATCTACTGAATGTAATAATACATTGCAATTTCCCTTACCCATTTAGCAGCATACTTTCTTTTCATAATCTATATTAGCTGAGAAATTGCACCTCATAGATTTCAGTGAACTGTATTGCTTTTATTCTCCTCAGTTTGCCGTGCAACCATACCTGCCCTTAGCTGTGGTTATATGCTTCAAAAGGGACTTGAAACAAGTTACAATAGACAGTCTTATCTTTTGATGTGGACATTCATCTTGTGTTCTGATGAGTACATTTGCTTCTGATCACAAATTATGCAGGAATTCAAAAGGTGGAAAATGCAAGTAACATTTCTGCAGCATAGGTTCATAATTTATCTGTCAATGTATAGGGGATAAATGATTTTATATGTGCATTTCCAATGTGAGTTTGATTTGACATTCTGAAATATGCTCTTTTTAATTACTTACATATGTACAGCAATATATATGTGTGTAAATGTGTGTGTGTGTTTATATCATGTTTGTAATACAGTAAAGGAAATTCAGTGTCACCCCTGTATCCACTTATTCCTTGTGCCTTTTTTTTTGGTTGGTTGTTTTTTTTGTTTGTTTGTTTGTTTGTTTTTGGTTTGGTTTTTTTTTTTTTACTTCTATGCTACATTGCTACTTCTAGCTACTATGCTACATTTCACTTCAGTACATCACTTAATTTGTGCATGTGTGTAAGATCTTGGAGTTTGCAGTTCACCTTGTTCTTCATAGGAACCAAAGTAGCAGTCATACTTAAAGAGCAATGTTCTATTGTAAATGGTGCAAAGTATCTGTAGTTTATGATACAGTATACAAACAACCCCCAAATAATAGAATTGAATTTTAAAAGCTATTAGGTTATCTGGGATGAGCAAATGGCTTATAAACCATTCAGCTAGCTTGTATGACAGGTATGGATGGAATTTGTCACTACATCCCAGCACTCTCCAGCAGCTAGAAGACAAAATCATCAAATGGAAGCCTGCAAAATCATTAGCCAACTATGCTCTAAAAATCAAAAAGCTGAAATACTGAACTGAATACTCTCACTTGCTCTTCAGCAGTTATTTTTAAGGCTGTTGTTTTTAAAATGCAGGCAAGGCTAGAAACGTTTTAGTTAAACCCAGTATTTTGAGGCAATAAATGAATTTCACAATGTGTACACTTAGAATATTATCAGGTGTCAGGAGACTCATAATAAAATACAGGAAATAGGGATATTTCTAAAGGCAATACAGTAGGATTTGTATCATCGTGGTCCCTTTTATGTTATCCTATGTTTTCTATGCTGAGGTAATCTGGACTTCTTTCATACGGCATTTTACTTGAAATGGATGATTTTGATACGTTGGATTCAAATAGCAAATGTTATGTGGTGTATTACCTGTAAACGTGCTTAACTTCATATGGATTCTTGCATATGATGCATACAAATAGTCTTCTTTTCAAAGAGTAGTTTAAGTGTCCACATTACTTACAAATATGTAGCATGTAACCAAGTCCAGAGAAGAGCCATGAAGATGACCAGGGGCTGGAGCACCTCTCCTATGAAGACAGGCTGAGAGAGCTGGACTTGTTTAACCTGGAGAAGAGAAGGCTATGGAAGACTTTATAGCAGCCTTCCAGTACCTAAATGGGCCTAAAAGAAATCTGGAGGGGGACCTTTTACAAGCACATGAAGTGAGAGAACAAGGGGGGAATGGCTTTAAACTGAAAGAGGGTAGATTGATGTTAGATATTAAACAGAAATTCTTTCCTGTGAGTGTGGCGAGGTGCTGGTACAGATTGCCCAGAGAAGTTTTGGCTGCCCCATCATTTACAATGTTCAAGGCCAGGTTGGATGGGGCTTTGAGCAATCTGGTCTAGTGGAAGATGTCCTTGCCCATGGCAGGGGTCTGGAACTAAGTGATCTTTAAAGTCCGTTCTAACTCAAACCATTCTATGGTTGTATGAATCCAGGACAGTAGTTCAGTGTGAGGGAGTAAGGCAGAATTACATAGGAAAAGTATACATGGGAGAGGAGCCAGTCTTTTTTTTCCCTGTAGGAAGATTGTATCTCTAGTTACAAACAACATTGTTTTCTTTCAAAGAAACACAAAATATTGACAATGCTGCATGTTTTTTCCAAACTTAAGGTTTAATAAGTAAGGAATGCTGAAAAGATGCTTTTTTACCACATTACAATTTAAATTTTATGCTTTTGATCTTCAGCTGAGCTCTGCAAGAATAACTTCCTTGACTCAAATCTGTTCCAGATTCTTTCTTGATCTTAATTATGAATGAAATACTTATAATATCTGTCAGCGTCTACCCCTGCTTTCCTTCTCTCTCTTTTAACCCTAAGGAATAAATGAATATAACATCAAGCTAAGTGTTTGAGTGGCAAAGACTTTATGATGATCTCCACTGCAATTTAAACCACTGTTTTCAGTTTTATAGTTACAGTATTTGGGATCAATTTGTGAATTTTGTACCAGTTCTTAACTGTTAGCTGGATTTTCTTTGCTATGGTGTTGTCTTACATAGAGGATCTGTAAAAGATAGCAAGTCAGTATGACAGGGCCACACCTGTAAATTATTATAGATGATGCTTGAAAAATTACAAAGAAAAAAACCGGCTTTGTATAGGTATCTCACTGTTGAAAAAGACAATTTCCCTATTCAAAAGAACGCACGTATTGGTGTGGAGCCACTCTGGAGTTCTGTTAGGCTGCAAATTGTTTTCTAGCTATTGGTTCCTACTTTTATTGTCCAGCCTCTCTTCCCTATTTTATTTTCCTCTCTGCAATTCCCAGGTTCTCTCAAAATTTTTGTCGAAACTCCTGTCTTCCTGCTTGTCCTTCACCAAAGCACATTGCTGAGTCATCTGCTACCATGCTGAATTGATACTTCAAAATGCAGTTCATTCTTTCTTAACCTGGACCAATGCCATCTCTGTGGAGAGGGCAGGAGCCTGCCAAAGCACTTCTTTAGGGAGTATTTACTGCATTAGAAATGGAGGGAAGTAGAAGACAGTGCTGAACATGGGCTTATTTCGTTCTAGTGCCTTTTAAGTCTGGTTTTGTGTAATTTCTAGAACCATAGAAGTCTAAAGAGAAAGTTCAGTTCAGAATCTTTAATACCTTTCCTCATATATTCAAAACAATGAATACATAGGGTCTTAGGGTGCAGGATTTGCTTCTGTTTCAAAGAGTTTCTAGTATGGTCATGGTAGGTTCATGCAGAAATTAACTATTCAACACCTGGCTCTGTGTGTTTACACTTGCATCCTGCATTACTGTACTCTGATCTCCCTCATGTTAAAAGGAGGTTTTATACTTCGTCTTGCATCTTCCCTAATTAAAGACCAAACCTCAGTTGCTACGATTGAATTGATACTGGTTTTGTTGCCCTGCTGTTTGAATAATCTGGCCATGAATAAGACATACAGCTATTAGCATTTATGGAAAGGAGGCAACTTAATTTTGGTAGTGAAAAATCATAATTGGGAAGAAACTGCAAACTAGACATCTACAAGATTTTCTAAGAATTCTCTATTAAACTACAATTATTAAATGCTTCAAGTCTACTTTGAAAGCCTCACTTCATCAAAGTGTTCCAGGAAAGCAGACTTTGCTTTCTTGCAGAACCAGCTGCAATTGGGAAATTACCGAGTGCACAGAAGTATACTTAACCAGGACCAAAATCAACAGAAATTAAAAATGCTAACCAAAGTCAAAATCTATGCATTTAGTAATATATAGAAGGCGAGATAACTAGTGTACATTTAGGACATAGTTTAGAAAGCCTGCACAATGGCAACTTTATGCTCCTGGGAAACCCTTGAAGTGTACAGAACCACTCAAATGTGGAGTTTAATAACACATCTGAGTTCCCTTTTAGGATGAAACTAACATGTTTGCAATGCTGTACTTTGTTGAGATTTTTAGAAAAGATTAAGGTATCTTTATTGTGCTGCACCCCTGTTGGAAAAATTACTTCTACAAGGCACAAGATTTGTATCACGTAGTATTGTAGGAAAGTCTTTGCAATTTATCTTCTTGGTTCAGTGTATGAGAAGGTGAAGATGATAAATTGTAAGTTTCAAAAAAAAAACTGTCTTTGTGTGTAATTAATTGCACTTACTATGTACATTAATTTACTTTTTGCTATTTCTATTGATAAAGCGTTTGTGAGAGGAACATGTAGTGTCCCAGAAAGCTAGATTATCTTTTTAAAAAAGGGACACACACACACAACGACACAGGCGCCCATCAGAAAAACCAGAGACCGTGCAATTGTCTTCAGTAATAACATTTAGCAACTTCGATGTTGAAAAAGCAGTTTGATGCAGTTTACAGCAGGCGGGTTTTGGTTGCGCCTGTGCTGCAGCACCACCTAGTGATACAGGGAGCTGGAGGAGTTTCCGTGCAGCTGCCGTAGCTGCTGGGGAACAAAAAAAAAAAAAAAAAAGGAGGGGGAAAAATAACAGTAAAAAGATTACCCTCACCTGCAAAGAGCTTTGGAGCATTGAGAGTAATTTACAAGGGTTTTTCATGCTTATCTGAAAAAAGGTGCTACTACTGTGTCAAATTTAGCATAATAAAATTTACAAAATAAAACGTTTGATCTTGCAATGGTAAAGCTGATTTAAAACCCTTAGGGAAACGTGAGTATGTTTATGTATATACTTCTATTTGTAAATATTTATATTGGTGCTCTCTTAAAACATTCAATTTCTATAGTGCTTTATGGGAGAAAAATATCAGCTTGCAGTGCTGCTAATGGGAGACAGTGTTTAACTGGAGGGTGTCCCTGAAGAGATACCTGTAATGCCAGAAATTTATCCTTGGGTTCAAAATTACAGCGTTTCCAGGTCTGCATAGGGCACTGGATAAATTAATATTTTAGTCCTTTTTACCCACTGTTTTTCAGTTGTTTACACAGTGCAAGTTAGCATGATCACATCCCCTGTATATGCAGACGAGACAAACACAATGTGATTTTTGCTGAAGTCCAAAATAAGCTGATAGCAAAATCAGGAGTAAGAACAAGTTATTTCAGTTTCACCAACCTATGAGACCACTGCTGTTATCACTCCCACACCTTCTCAGGCATTTCCTAAGGCAAGCAATCTCTCCGTAACAGCATGGTTCTCTTACTGTTTTGTTTACATTTCACAATTTATTTTAATCAAAACAAGCTTTTATATTCTACAGTAAGCATTAATACAAAAGAATTTTTCTGGAAGAGGAACACACATCAATAAAATAACATCCTGGATATGTAATGTATCCAGCATGTTAAAATTTTACACGAGAAATTGCCTTATGCAATAAGTAGACTAATGGATTTTGGTTAACTTCCTTTGATAAATTAAGAACCATCTAAATATCTAACATCTAGTTATGTTTCTAATTAGAAACATGATAGACTCCTTTTATCCAAATGTACTTATGCTTTCCTTCACTGAAAAAAAACCTAACAGAAAACAAAACAAAGCCAGCGAGATAGTCTGAACTTGAAACTCAGGAAAAGGCTTGATTGTATTAGCTGGATGTGTCCTCAAAAGTATCCGTGCTCTGTCTTAAAAAAAATCTCTGTGTGTTCTCCCCTTTTTTTCCTTCTATGGAGTCCTGTAAGAATTATTCACACATAACACATACAGCTGCGTGCATCAAAGCAGTAAGACAACAGTAAGAAGCAGTGTGAAATATGCAACAAAATGCTGGACTGATTTTGTGTGTGGGATGAATAAGGGGCTGACAGTCCATTTAAGTAGCAATAAGAGTGAGATTTTTGTATGCTGCGTTTCCCCTAAACTCTCTTTTTTTCCTGTTGCCTTGGAACAATATGTGTGTTCATGTAACTGTGGAATAAAACTTGTCTTGCACAGTTTCATTTTGCTGCAACTCATATGGACTGAAAGAACAGCTGAATAACTTGATATGGAAAGCTTAAAGGTCATGAATATTGGATGTAACAGCTGTTTCCATTAAAAAAAAAATTGAATGATGTAATCCCATTGCCTAGAAATGCCTGGAATGTGACAATCAGTCACTTGGAATAGAAGGAAAACCAGTTTTGACCAGCCTTTCATTTCCTAGGAAAGACCATGTTTATAGTTTTGCATGATTAAATCCTCCAGGGCAAAAGCTACAACTTCATAGGTCTAGCTGTTTATTCTCTATGAAATATTAGAAATGCAATTTAGGAAAAGAATCCATCTGCAATAACCTTACTCAGCTTTTGTTTTTTTCAGAAGGATGAAATATTAGAGAAGTCTGGTTCTACTTAGAGTCTTTCAATTATGATATATATATCTGAATATGTCAACTTATACTTTGTAATAATAATGCATTGATGATTTTTTTAATAGAATGCTAATTTTGAACAGTGTGAGTAAATTATGCAGCTTCATCTGTTTTCAGTGCACTTGTTTGCTAGAATAAGTAGAAAGCAAACACTTCAAGCAGCCTTGTTTAATTTCTTATTTTCTGAAAGAATTTGAAAATGTAGGGAGGAACAGATTAAACCATTCTCTCCTGTGTGCAAATGGAAGATATGCTGTAACAAAGGTATGCATAATAGGTGTGCAATGGAAAAAAAGGATTTTCAATGATTCTCAGTTTAAATGCCAGTAATGAAAATGCTAAAGGCACTATTTACTGATGTTTTCCTTATCAAAAGGAGCGGTTAATGTCAATACTACTTCTCCGTGCCTCATAGGCGCATTTCCTGACACAGTTTTTCTGAAGTCATTTAACGAATGCAAATATATGCAGTGGGACCAGCACTTGGGACAAATTTCTTGCTACACTTCCTATTTTAATTAGATTATGGTGATACATAGACTACAAAAACTGCCATGTTAAAATTCATCTGTTTTGTTCTCTCTTGTTCCTAACGGATATGTTTTCCTTTTCTTATTCGGATGACTTAATGGAGTGCATAGGGAAAACTTTAGGGGAAATTATGAAAATATTAGTTACTTGAAACTTCTTAAATTTTGAGTAGTCTCACTCTTGTATTTAGACTTGGTTATATTACTTGTAAGAGCATGAATCCATCCTGTTCTGATACCTTCAAGCCCCCAAATTGAATTTTATCTCAAAAATTGTAGAAAAACATATCATGCATCTGACGCTTGTTTGATACCCTTGAATTATTGTGTGCAAGTCTTTGATGCATTCCATGCATAGCTACAGTTTTGTGAATTAGTAAGTACCACATAGAAAAGGGATCTGAATTTTGGTCTCTTGCATTCCACTTGAGAACCGTAGAATCATATAATAGATTGTGAAACAGTTTTTTCACTCATGTGCATTGAGTCACTTAAACCAACTGGTATCATGGAGCCAAAGCCTATTCTGCATTTGAGAAACTTTTCTGGTCAAATTATGCACAAAGTTTTTTGCAAAATTTTGACTTATGTTAATAGATATATTTTCCACTAAAGATTTGTTTACCTGGAAAACTTGAAAATAGCTTAACATGTTATCCATCTGTTTGCCAAAATCATAAGGTTGATTGTAGGTAAGAGCTGCATTCTTAGTCTGTTATGTGAAAAATGTAAGTTTGTAATATAAATTATGTAGGTTGTCTGGTTGGTAATGATAGCACAAGAGAAAAATCGTATGAATTAAATGTCAAACAAAAGTGTAATTGAAAAGAGTTACAGTGACATTGCAAGTTTGAAATAAGAAGCCTTTCATATCTTATTTCTGATATTTTTTTTGGTGAAAAGAACCCAAACAAACCAACCCAAAACCTCACTGACAAATTAAAAAAAAAAAAAAAAACTCACCCAATGATTCTATTTAGAGTGCGTAAGTCAACTCACGACTGATGAAACTGGTCATGGGGATCACTTCACTAAATGTCTGCATTTTACCTAACCCTTCTAAAAATATTTGTATTTCAGGGAAAATATGACTCACTCATTAAATCTGCCCCAATCTGTTTTCCTTGCTGCCTTCATTCTTTCACATCTCTAGAATAATTTGTTGAAAATGTGCCCCATTGTGCAGAACTACTAGCAATAAACATCTTTCAAAATGTTTATGATCCAGCCCTGCTGAATTATTCTGTGTAGTGTTTGATTATTAAAAAGTCAGTGCATGTGTGTTTTTTTCTGATTAAGATGGTAGCCCATTCCCAGCACATCAGTAGACTACACGCCTTTCTCACTCGAGTCTCCTGTAGCTCCTTTCTGGAAAAGGGAATGCAATAGAGCAAGTAAAATCCTAGCTAGTATACGCAAATGACATGCTGAGATGTGTTTCTTGGAGTTACCCAGCATTCAACAGGAAATGGATTTCCTGCTATTAGGCAGGCATGAATCAAGTTTCAGAGAGAACTGAGCCATAGATCCTCAGTTATACTTTCTCAGCATAAGTTAAACCACAAAACTGAGGAAGGCATTGCAGATTCATAGCATCTGCAGGCATTATGCCACTGTTGCATATAAATGAAATTCAGGTTTTAATTTACCTAGGAAAATCTATTTCATTCTGTAAAAAGGATATAAACCCAGTGCAGACTATGCATCTACCTGTTTAAGTACAAGCACTTGATGAAAACTGATGTTTTTTCTATGAAAGATATAATATTCCTGAACCATAATTATTTGAAACTGGAACTTAAATAATTTGCAACTGAAATGAATTGAAATAATTCTGATCTATGATTTTTTAAAAAATTGCCCAGAGAACATCATATGACGTTGTTCTAAATGACTCAAGTAAAACCAGATAGTGCAGTGTAGGGTTTAATCTTTGAGAGTGGAGCAAGCAACTGTAGCCAAACCTGGAAAAGCTTCTTCAGTCTAATTTTAATCTCCTCTACTCTGAAGTTAGTAGTCCTAATCTGCTTTTTTACTAAGCACTGAAACGAAACATTTTCCTTGCTGGTATTCTTCCTGCCTTTTTGAATCAAGTACTGTTACCTTTTTTAATATTTTTTTTTACTATTATTTTATTTTTAATTACTGCTTATTCCTATAGAAGTCAACCTATTTACATGCTCAGGAATTCATGTAAAATGGAAAACACATCTATTTAAACACAGACGGTGTGATTCCCAGGATTTAAAAAAGAGGATGTCTGAGAGAGGAAAAATATTTTTTTATTAGCTTTCTAAAGAGTTTTTGATGGCTGAGGCTGTCCTGCATTAGCGAGCCAATGTTTTCATGATGTCTTCAAACAGTTCGGTTCTGATGTTTCATCAGAAATCTCTTAAAGGTATTCTTCTGAAAATAAAAAAAAAATTAAAAAAAGTAATTGTGTATCCATGCCAGTAACATTTCTGTCCTTACACTTAGAGTTCAGCAGTGTGTGTGCATTCAGCTACTGTACTATTTGTGGTAACAGTAGTATCCTTTTGAGTGTTGACCATCTGAAGGTATATAAATGGTCAGTTCAATCAAAAACTCCATCTCTCGATCTCGCATTTGACGACTCTGCCTGGTGCAGATATTGCATTTTAAATTTTGCTATTTGGGATCCCTCTATTTGTTGCTAATTGTTTTGAATGCCATCTGAAGTTTGAATATGACTCAGGAAATACTTGACACTTTAAAATGGGGATAAAGTGAATTTATGTTGTTTTCACCATGGTTTTCTCGATGTTCTTGGGAGTGCATTTTGCCTCAGGTGAATTTTGCTGCAAGACCAAGGGAGCAATTTCATTGTCATTAGTGATGTGTAGAAGTTACTAAATAATTTATAAAAACAACTTTTCTTGGTATGATCCTTCCCACTTCTCCCCATCATTTACTCTCTCTTTTAAAACAATTTTTTCTTTTTTAATTATTGTTTCTGATTGTGGTGCTTTCAGAAAAGCTTGTCTTGTGTGTAGTACATACAGATGAGCTGATGGACCATTATAGCTCTAATCTGGGGTCCTCAGAGGAGCTGCTACTATTGGAAGTATGAGGATGGGTGGGAACAAGAAAGCTGATCCACTAACAAAAAAGAAAAAAGGAGGGGGGAGGAATGAGAATGACCAACGAGTGAGGGTGTGGAGGTATGACTGAGCCATTTGACATGTCTTTGGAATAGTTAGGCAGCCAGAGAATGCAGAAGGAATGCAGGACAAACGAGGGTTATCAAAGGCCTGTACAGAAGAGGGAGCCCTTTTCAAGATAACCAAGGAGAAATGAAAAGGCATTGTTACAGAGTCCAGCTTTAAGAAATTCGAACTCACGAATTATTTTCTCCTCTTATTCTGAATGAAATAGGTAATTATTATAAATGTGAACATTAAAAAAGTAACAGTTTCTGCTTTGTAAGTGATGAATAACTCCATTGGGGAAGTCATAACTTCCTATTAATACATTTTCCAGGCATATGATCTACAGATCCCAAAATAAAATCTATGCTTCCTAATATTAACCCAGTAAATATTTCCATTCCATTCAAAGCTTAAAAAAAAAAAATAAAAATCAAAGTGAATTGGAGATCAGATATTCACTTCTATGCTGTGAATTAGAGGGTCTTTCTGAGATCAGATTTATAGGGCTACCAAGTGACCAATATTATCCTAGATTCCTTCTTGTCATAATGCCAGAAACATTCTGCTGGAACTTAGGTCAGCACTTAAAATAACCTTGCTAATTGCAAGTCTACAAGTGTTGGCTGAAATTTCAGTTAGCCACCACACAGCAGATCTGGTTGCTGAGAAATCTCTACTGTAGCTCAGAACGTGCAAGGGAAGAGCAGACAGGCCTGAACTTGATCTACACAGTAATACAGGTAGAGGCAGCAGACTATATCTCATGCAAAACAAAAGCTGTTGACTCTGCACTGAGGATGGATTGGGTTACAGATCTTCTGTGGCTTACTTGTCTGTCTTTTAAACAGACACTTATTTTCTGAATTGCTGGTTGCATGTAACTCCTTTAGCTGAGGAAAGGAAATAGGACAGTCTTTCTTTTTGAAAAGCTGATGCCTGAAAACTCTTATTCCAGTATAAATGAGGTAAGACACTGTTAAAGTGAAATATTTTACAAAGTGCTAGAAATGTCTAAAGCAAGAAATTATAAGTGTTTGCATTTTTTTAATCAAGAAAAGCAAAATATTTTTATACAACTGGTTTTGAACTTTAGAAATATTGCATGACCTAAATGTGTTTGGTTTGAAATAATGCATTGCATTTCCTGTGCACTAGAAATCTAACTCGCAAAATGAACAGATCGTTTTTGCTGTGGATGTAGATTTCTGAATATTGAGAAAAGTTTGTTCAGTCTCTTTCACTAATGTAAAGTTTCTGCAGTCAGTATCTTAGGCTTTAGCAATCTAAATCTTTCACTTATGAAGGTGAAAAGGATGTTTATCATGTGTCAAGCTCTTAGTCCCATGTTTTGATGGGACTTTTTTTGTGTGAATCAGGGTGAAATTTAATGCTCAGTCTTCTGTATTCCCTGAGACATTACTCAGATAGCTTTTTATAGGTCACAGTATAATTAGAAATAGACACTGTAAGGTTATAATTACATTACTTTGGCTGAAACTTTGACCTGTGTTGTGAAGGGATGTGTTTAGTAAAGGCTCAGGAAACCAAGAGGCTGAAAATAATGTTAGGAAACATGGAACTTCATCATTATACCTAGATTTTACTATCTTTATTAGAAACTTAAATTCTGTATGTCTTCATAGGGAGACTGAATGTGACAAGAGCATTCTGATGTTTAGCACAGTTGCATTAGTTTAGGAGACCATTTAAAAATACTAAGACCTGTTCCCTTTCCAAAGGCCCCTTGTTTTATTTTTTATCTCAGCTCATAAAGTTGTGTGTGTGCCATGTTCTGAGGAATATGCTCAGACTGCTCAAAATCAGCTGTTCTCTCTGCAAAATAATCCATTCTTTTGAAATTATATCTACAGGAAAAGTTCAGGAATTTTTGTTAGCCAAGAATGTTTTCTTCAAAGATTTCATTGGATTAAGATGAAAAAGCCTTTTGACTTCCCTGAAGCAAAAGTTGGATAGAAAATTGTTGACTGATGTACAGTTTGTGCAAGGTGCCAGAAGAATGGGAAATCAACCACAGATTATGGCAGCAGTTACATCTGCTATTTGGGTAGGAATTTCTCACTGACTTTTAAAACTTTTTTACCTTTGCTCTTCAGGTGCTCAAGCATCAGTGGCCAATTGCTCTTGTTGAGACTGGAATGGCTAAACAAGTTAGGAATGCAATCTCTGTAGAGGCAGTCATTGCAGTGTTCAGGAAAGTTTCACTTAGAAGCATCAAGGAGTGGAAAATTTTGCTACAGATATATGTGCTTAGCACTAGACTAAGTGTAGTAATGCCTATTACATAAATATTATTGGTCCGTTTCATATCCTTTTCTGAATGCTGTTTCAGATACTGAAATGTATCAGTAAAGTATGAGTCTGAATTCTCTCTCCTCCATATAAGAACTAAAAAGATCTTGTTGCTCTTTCATGGATATGTCTATATTACCATTTTAGTTTGGGTTGAGAGTGTGATTTTGAAATGATTCTGCTGTTTATCCCTGTTCAGCCCTCTTGGGTTCATGCTGAAGAGCAGGCTCTTTGTGCAAACTGCTTGCTATTATTCAGAGTCTTTGCCAGCTAGGGGTTTCTTCTTTTTTTTTTATTTTTTTTATTTATTTTTTTTTTCTCAGCCTCTTTGCCCCTTTGTCTCTATTTATGTTTCATTTGTTGTCACATCTCTAGTGATATTTTCTTTTCTTTGCATGTAATGTACACGATTGTCTTGAATGAGTTAAGAGATAAACTATGAGCTGGTATAGTATTTGCCTTTCTCATATCTATTGCCTGTATTAGTAAGTGAAGAAACTTTCTCAGAAATTACTATTTTTGCTGGTTTATTTTGGTTTTGCAGTATACTAAGATCAGAGACAAAATCAGTATGTGTAGAGTCAAGCTCAGGTGTGACTATAATCTACATTTTCTTTTAAGGGTGCAAAACAGTTTTCATACTGTATATTCTATAAATTCAAGTTGAAAATATCATCATGACAGATTTTTTAATTATTTTGATGCTCCTAATCCCATTTGAAATTGTAAAAGCCAATGAAATATAAGCAATAATGGTAGATTTTAGAAACTTCACACTGTGAGCTCTAAAAGAAGGTATGGTGAATGTTTTGGGAAAGGATCATTACAATGAGCAATGTTGTCATCCTTTGTGCTCATCTCAAAGTGAGAGACTGCTCTATTCATTATGAACTATGGCCTCTATTAAGAGCGCTAAACACTCTGTGTGGGTTTTAGGATGTCTTGTTGATGGAAGCTAATTTATAGTAATGGGTAAGAGTAGTCATAATGTTCTACTTAACATATTAATGTTTGGCTAATGTATTTTTGGAGGGCATGATATTGCATTTTAGACAGTGCTAGAATTTCAAGAGAATGGATGTGGAGGGGATGTATATATTGGGTTTGACAAATATGCTGTTATCAATAATATTTCAAGAATTTCTCAGCTGGCCAGGTTTCTTACTGGCTCTGTGTGACATGGTTTCTCAGAAAACTCTTGATGAAGTGCTGACAAGGTCTCTGTGAAAAAACCCCAGTATTCAAGAGTGTAAGAGAAATAAAAAGATAATTTAAAAATACCAATAATCCTTCCATTTTATTCAAGCTTGCCAGTTATTACCAGGATCAGCTCATATCCTAATGTGGCTTGTAAAGAAAGAGAAAACAGATGAAGTTTTTCTTTTTTCTACAGCTTAATGGTTCTCCTGTTTTGGTAGAAGGTGATCTGCATAGAAATATATTGTATAATTTAAATATGTTGAAAATAAAGCTGCAGAATCCCTTAAGACTGTAGGCTTTTGGGGTATACGGGTGGGAAGGGTTGTTTCTTGTTACTAGCTCCAGACTAGAAATCACGGTTTTGCGGACAGAGTTGCTGCAAGTGTTTTTTCTTTCCAAGGTTGTCGTACAGTGACGCTGTGTTTAGCCTACCAGAGTTAGTCCCCCATTGTCCACTAGCACTTCATATCACCTATGCAAGAGGTGGAGACAGTCCAGCTATGTCTGCTAAGCAGAGTGAGTCAGGCTTTGGCAGGGAAATTAGTTCAAGTGTGACACCATGAGAGTACAGTTACTGTATTTCCAGGGTCATATCCAGTATAGCCACTTTTATCACAGAGGAAAGGTTGTGAGCAAAGCTAGGTCTCTGCAGACCATAGCTCAGTTGTTCCAAGAACAATATGGAAATATGAACACTTGCAATTTGATGTGCTGCTTACCTTTCATTCTTCCCTGTCTATACTTTAGAATGCCACAATCCAGGGATCCTATGCCATTTATTTAGTCTTGTTATCTGAGGAAGATAAAAGATTTGACTTTGTGTCAATTCAGGATTCAATTGGATGCTAAATTGGTGATTGATTTTGCAGGAAATAAAAGTATTTGCAAGCAAATAAAATATCCACATATGCATTTGAAGCTTGAAGCTACTTAAGTTCATTAACTTCCATACAGATAAGTTCAGCTACTGGATTTCAAAGAGCTACTTTACAAGCCCAGGCACGGCAGCAATCCTTCTTTTTCTCATTGAGCCTACAGAGTGGTAAGAGTTACACTCATCACTGAGAGCTACAGTCTAGACAAGCATAATTTATAAGTTATCTCCATATAGCTAGAAAATAAAATGGCATATAAAGAAATGAAAGGCTGTTCATAAAGAAAACTGATCTTTATTCTGCCAGCATAAGAAACAATCTATGTCAACCAAAACTAAAAGTCATGCTGTCATGCTTTCTTAAAGAGCTGAGAGACACTGACTATGCAGTGCTTTATAAATCAAGGATCTTACTCCAGTTAGCAACATGTAATAAGTATATTTACCTATATATACATATGTGTACATATAAATGAATAGTTAAATAAGCACTGCTCATTTCCTGTTTTTTTCAAAGCACTTCAGTCTTACTGTGTAGTGCATGAGTGCTTTCTTAAGCAGTATCAACATCTTGACAGCCATTTAGTCTGTCAGTGCTTTACACTAGAAAAGTTCTATTGTAAAGCCAAGCCAGTGTTAGAATTGCCCTGTCAGAACACAAGGTGGCTTCTCAGAACTGTTGCATTAGAATGTGCTATACATTAATATGCTGTTGGAATATGCTCTACAGTCCATAACATGTTTCTAGGTTATAATTACAGAGCATTTGAGTAGTTCTAGCTATAATATTATGTCTAATTTTAAAATTAAATATTTAGTTTTAAATGCAGTATTAAAATGGTAATGTCTGGCACTCATAATCTTGTAAGCAGGCAGAACAAGCATCTATTATTAATGACACTGAATTTTAGGTTCCTTAGAGCCAATTTAATTAGGAAGAAGTGGTTCATTGTGTCTATGGGATATGAGAATGTTGACTAGGTTCTTAGATTTAGTTGTGATTAAACCACTGCACAAATGGCATAGAATCTGAGTTTTGATAATTTTCCTCTTTACATCTAAATCAGAAAATCAATTATACGGGCATGATTTTGTTTGAAAAGAAGATATCACACACAAACCTGTAAATATACATCTGTGTTCACTGAGGCACCTGTGGGATGACAGTGAGAGTTGGAAATAATCAGATAGTACAAGCTATTACATAATACATGTTAATTGTTTTTATGCATGAAGTCTCATTAAGCATTTTGATGCTTGCCAAAAGCCAATTAAAGTGCTTTGAATGATTCAGTTAGATTTAGATGTCATGCCAGTCCGATAATTCCAGGTTTCCAATTTAGTCTCCATTCTATTCCTTCTCAAAAAAGCCTGCAAAACCCTATCCTTTTATTCCTTCTGTGGGTGTAAATTATTTTTTTTAAAAATTTTGTGTTTATTACATTTGTGGTAAAAAACCCACAGGAACATTTTGTGACCTACGTTGTACCTATTACAAACGAATTAGGAATGATTTCTAACATATTGGGTATTAGGAATCATAATAAGGGGTTTGATTCACCTACTAGAAGAGCTCTTTCCATAAATAAAAAAATTCCATATGCAATTTCAGTAGTGAAATTAGAATAAAAATCTTGTAAATTTTAGATGTCTTTAAGAATCAGTATTCTAACTTCTCAACATTTTTTATTTTATTTCTTTCATTCACTTAAGACTTTAAGTGTGTAAAATAGCTTCCTACCAGTGTTTCAAATTCTGTTCTTCCTGGGTATAACAAAATTAGATGCATGTGTGTGTTTGTTGCTGGGTATGGTTTGGTTTGTTTCTTCACTAGCACTGATATATATTTTAACCCTGACTGTTACATGACAGTGAGCGATACCCAGTGTTGAACAGGCCTTCTGGTACACTGGGTGGGTGGTAGCTGTTTCAGACTACTGGAAGTGCCTCCACATGCTTGGAGTGCTCTGTAATTGTTACTAGCTCACTGGAAGATCTACAAGAGCTTTCCAGCTGACTTGAACACTTGTTGTTGTGCAGAAAGGGCAGGAAGGTCATGAACAGTAAGAAGCATGTAAGATAGACTAGAGACCTTCTGTTCCATGTTTCTGAACCAAACAAATAAAACAAAATCTCAGTGATTCCCATGAGGGTTTGTGCATTAAATATTAGCTTTTGGTCTTTTTCAACATAAACAATTCTATGATTCAGTGATTTGTTGAACAATAGAAAAGGGAACAACACTGCTGATAAAGCAAAGCCTGGTAATAAAGAACAAGGGAATTTGTATCCTTTTAGCTGCTCTCAAAAATGACTGATGGAAAGTATCTTCAAAAGCATGTCACCAAAGCTCTTGGAGGCTTAGCTGCACTGACGTAAATCAGCCATTTATCTTGAAAACTTCCTATTGTGCTAGCAATTTTCATTATAGAAAATTGACACAGATGGTAGTTCTTCCCTTCTGACCTGTTTAAGGAAGGAGAGGAGAGCACAGTCACCATATTGAGCATTGACGGGAGAGTAAAGAGTCTCACCATCCTTCATCAAATTCTGCTACAGCCACTATGCTGTAGTCAAAGAGAGTGAATGAGCTTAGCATTCTTTGACTTGAGGAAGCCATAATGTTTTGATTAAAATTTTTCTCTTCTGTTCTGCATGTCTATGCAGGACTACACTTTATTCCTGTGTGAACTTGCATTTCTTTTATTTATTTATTTTGACATCTTACATTTCAGTAGTTTGTGTTTATGTGGGGTTGCACTTTATTTGTTATTAAAAGCTTCATTATTTCAAGAATGAGGCTATCTTTTCTTCAAAGAACTTTTCTTTCATCTAAACTCTTTAGGAGCAGCTGATCTTCACAAAAAAACTCTAATTAATTCTTTGGAGTTTAATAAGAATAAGAATCTTTCTGAAGAATTCCATAAACTGAAAATCTTTTCAAAGAAATGCACCTACTTTCTTGTATAATCAATAAAAAGAGATTGGCTCAGAAAATGGAGCTCAGATGAAGATCCTACAGCCCAGCAGCAGGCTTAATGAATTCCTGAAATTTCCTTGTTCCATTGTCAAGAGTAATTCCAAATCTTTTTCAGACTAAAAATGAAGGCAGCACGAGAGTGGGACATATTCAAGTTGAGCTGTCAGAGTAATAATTTGGCTGCATAAAGCTTTGAAAACTCACTGCTTTCAAAAGGATAACCATTTTGCTGGAAAATTACTGAACTATTACTGTATTAGCATTGAATTCTGCTATTTATATTGTAGTTCTTATCAGATAATAGGAGTGGTCTTCTTTCTACTTCTTCATGTAGCTGCCTTTTTTATTGCATTCCATTTTTGTATGTCTTGTATGAAACGATAGTAGGGGTTTTCTCATGGTCAGTTAACTCCTCTCTACACTGAGATAGAAAACTTCCTAATCCTAGCCAGGCTACAAAGAACTGGTTGTGTTAGCTACAGTGGAGTAGATATGTTCACCATGAGTATGAAAACCAACAAGGTGCTTGGTGGCAGCCAGCATGGCTTCACTAGGGGGAAATCCTGCCTGACCAATTTGGTGGCCTTCTACGATGGGGTTATGGAACTGATGGACAGGGGTAGAGCAGTGGACGTCATCTACCTGGACTTGTGCAAAGCGTTCGACGCTGTCCCACACGACATCCTTGTCTCTAAATTGGAGAGACATCAATTTGATAGATGGACCACTCGGTGGATAAAGAGCTGGTTGGATGGCCACATGCAACGAGTTGTGGTCAATGGCTCAGTGGCCGGCTGGAGGCCAGTGACGAGTGGTGTCAGGACCGGTCCTGTTTAACATCTTTGCAGCTGCCATGGACAGTGGGATTGAGTGTGCCCTCAGCAAGTTTGCCAACGACACCAAGCTGTGTGGTTCGGTGGATACGCTGAAGGGAAGGAATGCCATCCAGAGGGACCTTGACATGCTTGTGAGGTGGGCTGATGCCAACCTCATGAAGTTCAACCATTCCAAGTGCAAGGTCCTACAGCTGGGTCAGAGCAATCCCAGGCACAGCTACAGGTTGGGCAAAGAGGAGATTCAGAGCAGCCCTGTGGAGAAGGACTTGGGGGTGTTGGTTGGTGAGAACATGAACATGAGCTAGATTCAGTGTGCACTTGTAGCCCAGAAAGCCAACTGTATCCTGGGCTGCATCAAAAGGAGCGTGACGAGTAGGTCAAAGGAGGTGATCCTGCCCTTCTACTCTGCTCTTGTGAGACCTCACCTGGAGTATTGTGTGCAGTTCTGGTGTCCTCAACATAAAAAGGACATGGAGCTGTTGGAACAAGTCCAGAGGAGGGCCACGAGGATGATCAGGGGACTGGAGCATCTCCTGTATGAAGACAGGCTGAGAATGTTGGGGCTGTTGAGTCTGGGGAAGAGAAGGCTGTGTGGAGACCTCATAGGAGCCTTCCAGTATCTGAGGGGGGCCTATAGGGATGCTGGGGAGGGACTCTTCATTAGGGACTGTAGTGACAGGACAAGGGATAATGGGTTCAAACTTAAACAGGAGAGGTTTAGGTTGGATCTAAGGAAGAAATTCTTTCCTGTTCGGGTGGTGAGATGCTGTAATGGGTTGCCCAGGGAGGTTGTGAGTGCTGCATCCCTGACAGTGTTTGAGGCCAGCCTGGATGAAGCTTTGGGTGACATGGTTTAGTGTGAGGTGTCCCTGCTTATGGCAGGGGTGTTGGAACTAGATGATCTTAAGGTTCCTTCCAACCCTAACAATTCTATGATTCTATGATTCTATGATTCTGTTCTATTGGTTCTATGATTCTATCCTTCCATTTGCGTCCTCAGTTTTCATTTGCATGTGGTAATTTGAACTTGTTAGAAATGCCTTTAAATTCCATCCAATATACATGGCTTCAGAATACAAGAAAGTATAATAAATAAAGGCAGCAAAAGTCGTTATCTAGACAGTTGCAAAGTATGTCCTATGTACTTCCATTATTACAGAAAAAGTATAGTTTTGTGAAGAAATCTGTATTTGAAGGATGTTTTAAGAACTCTTCACTCTTCCATTTGAGTAGCTGAATATCTAATACATGACGGGCATGCTTAGTATAAAGCTACCTCATCATTTTTTCTCATTTCTTTGGGATCTTAAATGACCATTGCAAGATAAAGATATATATTATTTTAATTGTCCAATGATCAGGCATTTGAAATTGTTTATTGTTTTTCAAAACTTACCTCTACTACCAGTTGCTTGGTTTCATATGGATTTGGGATTTGGTATTTCTCCTTTTTTTTTCTTTTAAGAAGTAGCTGGAATCAAAACTTGCTACACTATTGTGCAGTTCAGTACCATCTTTCTTGAATGACAAACTACTCTAGAATACCCATGCGACACTGCCTTCCACTCTGCAGTACCAAACCAGTTTTCAGTGAGCACAAATATGACTTTTTCTATCAAGTTTTATTTGTTTTTACATTTTTTAAAAAAATTTAGAAAGTTAGGCCTTAATAAAAATCAGTATGCTTCAACATGCTTAAAGCAAGGTAAATGAAGAGTTGCATGTTTGCTCATTGAAGAAATGTTGTACAGTGGTAACTTGAAAGGGCAAAGTCTCTGAATGTTGTGGGCTTGGCTGATTATAGGGTGTACAAGAACATATTTCTTATTCTGAAGGTTTCAAAGGGTTTTCAGGTTGTATCTTTCGGCACTGTTGCCAGTGAAAGTTCAGGAATATGAAAGCAATACTGAACTGCAGATATCACATTAGTTCTCCAATTCATATATAGGTTGTCTTACACAAAATTCATGCATCAATTTTATGGATGTCAAGAATATCCCAGAAATGGCTAGCCCAGATTTATTTGCACAATACTTTTTCAGTAGCATTCTGAGGTCCCTAACTTTACTGCTGTAGCTTCTCCTGTCATTCTTCAGTTTCACCCCATCCCAGGGCTTATGGTTGAGTGTTTTTGTGCATGAGCTCTCTGAAGCTGATGCACACTGACTAAATACATCCTTGCATTTAAGATTCTGGCCTGTAGTGAGTGCTATGACTAGAAAGTCCTTTTACATTAAAATACTGATTAAAATTAGTAGTGGAAATAGATGTTTGACTTCTCTGCAGTCATCCCCTCCTTCAGGAAAGGTACAGGCTGACCTAGGTTTGTAAAGCACTGCAGCTGGTCTGGGAAGTGAGCTGGAACAGCTTCCAATAGCAACTGCCCTGCTTCTGGACAAAAGGATCTTTTTGCTTCTTCCCAGTGTATGTTTGAACCTTTGGCCACAGCAATGGCCCATATGTCAAAACAAATGCAAGTTGCTGGAATCCTGAGACAGGAGCTTCACAATTAACATTTTAGGCATTGTAAGTTAGCCTGAAGTGCTTAGCAAGTCATATATTTTACTTGTTTCTTCCTTACTTCTTGCTTGTTTTTAACTTGCAGATCAATAGCCAACCAATGTACTTGCACAAGAAACATCCTAATAAAACATCACATAAAATACTAATAAGTTATTACAGAGCAGCTCTGTGTCTGGTACAATCTTAGAAAAACCATTACTGTTTTAGAAGCTTTGTCAAAGAACTGGCGATTTAGCATCTATTTCACATTATTTTGAAGTACAGGGATACGAGAATGTAACTCATTGATTCCTGAGATAACAGAATACAGTAGAAACGTGCCTAGTTAGGGTTCACCAGGCTCAAAAACTTTTTTGAGCATTTTGTAATAGCAACATTTGCTCTATAGAAAGTGGATCATCTTTTCTTGCAATTGTATTGGGACAGCTAAGGCCTCTGTGACATCTGAAATTTTCCAGTGAAGGAACGTATTTGAAAAAAGGGCTCTCCTAAAGGAGATTAAAAAAAAATAAAAAAAATTGTCAAAAATTTTTTTCTATAGGGAAAATGCTCTGTCACATTAACAGTTTTCCCATGTTACAAAAAGTTTCTGAGAATTTTAGCAAGATGTAAAATCAAGATTACTTACTGGAATTTTACACTGATGAAAATGTTGCTTATTTATAATACTGAGAGCAAATTAATCAAAATAAAAGTCAAGCTAGGAAAGAGAATAATGTGCAGAAAAAGATGGTGCCCCAGAAAAGTTACTATGTATGTATGTATGTGTATTACTATGAGGGAAGAGCAAAGAAGCTTGCTCTGAGCACCAATGTTTTCCAAGCTATTGGTGTCAGCAGAAGGCAGGGTCAGTGACCTTAGAGCCCTTCTCGTCACTGTTTTCCTGCTGCACTTTGCATTCTTCACCTGATTAAATGTATTCATTTCCCCAAGCCACTGACTGCCACAGCCATACCAGCTACAGTACTTCAGGACTCCAGCTCACTTTCTGACAAACTTGTGACTTAACAGTAAGTGTAGAGCTTTCCCTAGCACTTGATTTTGATTATTCAGATTCATTTTTCATGTATGTTTTGGTTTTGTTCTTTTTCTTTTTTTTTTTTTTTTTTTTTTTTTTTTTTTTTTTTTTAAATTCTTTTATTTTTTATTTTTTTGTTTTTTTTTTTTTTTTTTTTTTTTTTTTTTTTTTTATTTGACTTGTTTACATAAAAGCAGCTACAAAAAAGAAGTGAATAGTGTTTGCTCTTAAGGTTTCACCAAAATAGAAGAGAACACTGCTTGGATGTACTAGAAGAGGGCATTTCAAAGGAAAAAAAAATCTTTTTAAAACCTGAAAACCTTTATATTTTCAGCAATGAAACCCTTTCTCTTTTGTGCTCTTATGAGAATAAAAGGGCAGTGAAGAGAGTGAGTTTAGTTCATAATTTTCAAGTACAGTGAAAAAAATGAATCTGAAAATTCTTTGGCAGGTATTTGATTTTTTCTGAAGAGAAGAATTTATAAATTCTGATTGGAATATTTGTCTTTGTGTAATTAAAATTCACTTAAAAGGAAAAACCAAAGAGACATTTTTCTGAATCACAGATTTTGTTTTGTATGTACTGTAGTTGTAAGACTCTCTATGATAGTCTGTTTTCCCTGCTGAGGTTTTACAGGGAGATCAAAGAAGAGAAATCTGCAGTATAGCTTCTGTCACTGGTATTAACTATAGAGCAACATGCTGCAACCTTTCATCTGCCAGTAGCTTCATGTACATCTTAACAGAATTTCTTGAAGAGTAAAAAACCACGTATTTTTTAAGGCCAAGATCAAAGCTTTGTTTTCATTGACTCTTGAGATTTTGTTTATGCATTTTTTCTTTGTCTACTGTAGTGTTTGCAGTTCAGGCTATTTTAGTTGACATGGAGGGCTAGGAGCAGGCTGATGGATTTGGCAGCTGCAAATTACAGGATCAGCTGTCTGGAAGACTGAGCGAAGTGGACAGTTGGCAGCCAAACGGGTACAACCCCTGTAAACCTAAGAGATTCCACAATCAGTGCTACAGGATAGCCCACGAGAGGATGACAAAATCTTTACCTTGACATCACTACAAAACTTTGTAAAAATAAAAAAACCTAGTGGATATGTGAGATTGATGTTGATTTAGAAGTGGTGACTATACTGAGGAAGGATCTCCATGCTTACATCGGTAAGCTGTATATTATTGCCATTGACCTAGAACTACGCATATTTAGAAATAGATGCCAAGAAATTGTTTATTTTATCTTTATCTACCTGCCACTTCTGGAAAGAGCAGTCAGTGCTCCTGACAGCACTTGGGTACTATCTTGTTATACTGCTGTTCTTTATTTATAAATACAAAATATAAAAAGGGCATGTGACAATATTCTGCAGGGTTTTCTCTATCTAATGCTAAATCACCTACAAGGACTTAGGAAGAATAAGGACAATGAGGCCATGTTGTACCAGGTCTTGATATTTAGCCTCAATAAAATCAGGAACTTACCTAATGTGACAGCTATACTAGATAAAATTATTTAATTTTGTGGAATTACATATAAATCTAAATATCAGGTACAGGAGTAAGAAAAAGTTGTACTAGATAATTTGTTGTGCTGTGTGATGCAGTTGACACACTGAGGGAAGGGGTGCCAGAGGACCTTGACAGCCTTGAGAGATGGGCCAGTACAAACCTCATGAAGTTCAACAAGGCTAAGCACAAGGTCCTGCACCTGGGTTTGGGAAATCACAAGCACAGCTACAGTCTGGATGCAGACTGGATTGAGAGCAGCCCTGCAGTGAAGGACTTTGGGGTCTTGGGTGATCAGAAACTGAACAGGAGCTGACAGTGTGTGCTCACAACCCAGAAAGCCAACCACATCTTGGGCTGCATCAAAAGAAACGTGACCAGCAGATTGAGGGAAGTGATTCTGCTCCTCTACTTTGCTCTTGGAGTATTGTGTGCAGTTCTGGTGTCTTCAACGTAAAAAGGACATGGAGCTGTTGGAGCAAGTCCAGAGGAGGGTCACGAGGATGATAAGGGGGCTCAAGCACCTCCTGTGTAAGAGACATGGTCTTGTTCAGCCTGGAGAAGATAAAGCTCCAGTGAGACCTTCTAGCAGCCTTCCAATATCTAAAAGAGGCCTACAAGAAAGGTAGAGAGGGGCATTTTACAAACATGTGCTGTGACAGGACAAAGGGGAATGGCTTTAAGCTGAAAGAGGGTAGATTTGAATTAGATTATCAGAAAAAAATTCTTTACTGTGAGGGTGTTGAGGCACTGGAACAGGTTGCCCAGAGAAGTTGTGAATGTCCCATTCTTGGAAGTGCTCAAGGCCAGGTTGGACAGGTCTTTGAGCAACCTGGTCTAGTGGAAGGTGTCCCTGCCCTTGGCAGGCAGAGGTGTTGCAACTAGATGATCTTTCAGGTCCCTTTCAACCCTAACTATTTTGTGATTCTATGATAATGTCAACTGGATGTGACATTGTATTGTTTCCCCTCAAACAATTGTTGTGTGCCCTGCAAGTGTAAAGAAAAGATGTAAGTGAATAGGCTGCAGCTTTATTAATGCTCTTTGGCTGAAGACTGTTTGGCATTAACTTCTGTGGCAAAATTGATCATTTATTTGCAGTCATATTCTCTTGTAGTCTTTACACAGCTATCCTATCCTTCACCTTCCTGTTGTCATATGATAGTTAAAAACCAAGGAAAAGGGATGTCTATAGGGATCTAAATTCTTTTTCCATGCTTTATGTAAAATGGGTTTCCTGAAAACCCAGATCTAATCTGTTTTATCCAGGAACTTGGCCTATGGTGAAATGAAATCCTGTTTATTTGACAATGGTTACAGACTCATCTCAAACGGAAGTCACCCATCAAAACAATGTCATGTAATGCAGGAATGTCACCTTATGGTTCCTAAGATTTATTTCAGGAAATACCCAGTAGACTGATATATGACTGTGTGTCACGCATGGAGAGTCTGATGTATTTGGAGCTGCTGATTAACTACTAGCTGTCACACAAATGGTTAGTGTGTGTTCAGTAAGATTGTTGTATTGACACTACCTCTCTTTAAGCACACAGTTAATCCAGCCTGCTCTTGTCTGTCTTCTTACAGCACATGTGCAGGTGGACTGCTCAGCGTATATGCTATACTGAAATGGACATACTGAACTTTTGCATGCACTGTAGGCATGTGTCCAGGACTTCTGGACATTGAATAGCTGGAGTTATTAATAGGGGAGTTAAATCATCTTAAATTTATGCCTGGCACTGTTGAAATTAAATCATACATCCTGAATGATTCAACCAGATTTTCATCTAATAGGAAAGGAAGAAAAAAGAAAATTAACAAACCACTGGCCAAAAAGATCATGTTATGTCAAAATACTTATCAGCAAAGGAAAAAAAATCTTTTCTATTCTCCCATGAAAGTAAAGACAAGACAATAGTGACAGTTCAATGCTATACTAATTCCAGGCCAGAAGGGAGTTGAAGCTGGTGATGAAGTTACGAAACAAGAGCTTAGAGTTTATATATTATGAGAAGGTATGTAAGGACTTGATTTCCTTCCTGGCTCATTTAGCCACTCATTGAGTACCTTCCCATTTTGGCCACCTACTCTTTCTAAAATTGAAATCCTTTAAGAGCTGGCACTTTGTAAGATGGTAGTCTTGTATGTTAGGATCAGAGTATATGACCTTTACTTGGATATGGACAAGGTTGGCCTTAGGTTCTCTCCATGTTACAGAAATTGTTAAGAGTGGTTGATTATCTTGTTAGTACATAAAGCATTTGGCTGCTGCTACACTTGCAGCAGTCTGGAAGTACTTCAGACTTTATTTTTGAGGAAAATGAACAACTTATAACTAGCCATGTAAAAAGTAGCAGCATCTGTCCTTGGTTATGTGCTTCTTTTATTCTTTGCATTTTGGTACAAAATTCTCCATGTTGTGGAAAGTTTGCCTATTTCAGAATTTTTAGATGCTTTGCTAGCTAGTGTAACAGTAGGTCAAGAGAAACTTGTTTGAAGTGTGGGTCTGAACTCTCAATTTAGAGTATTTTCTAGATTCATTAGCCAATATTTTCAGAGCATTATCTAATAATCAGGAGACACTTGCTCATTGTTAATACTTACTTCTTATGCCTTTGTATGTTTAACCTCCCTGAGAATTCTGTTGGCACTTGAATTCAGCATGTAACTGTGTGTGTGAAGCTGGGAAATATTGAAAATTTCTTTTATAGGTTGGCACAAATTTAAGCTCGTTAACATAAGTAGCCTAACTGAAGATACATGAAATATTTTTCTATAAATTGAGTCTAATTTACAAAGTTATAGTTACTGGGCAATAATCTATCTTTTAATCTCTAAAATTAAAATTAAACTGCTTTATGGCCAGGAGGAATAAGACAGTGGTATAAGACTTTTCCACAACAGTGGAGAAGTGAATGCAAATTCAGTTAAACTAAGTAACTAAAAACATTCTTTAAAACATTTGAAACAACACAGAAATAAAGCAGTGCTTTTCTGTCAAGTTTCAGTTGTAGTTGGATAAATGAATAGTAGCAACCTTTTTCAAAGCTTGGAAAAGATTTAGCTCAGTTTTATCTTTGTGTGTCTGTAGAATTAGATTAGCACACTAATCTGGTAACTAGAATGTCCATTTTCTCACCTGGAAGAGTGTGGATATTTGAAGCCCTGAGCACTTAAGGGCCGATGTGCTGCCAGGTGAGTCTGTGTGTTTTGTAATTGCAAATATAGAAGCTGGTTGTCACAACAAGGGGACTGAGTACAGAGGGGAAGAAACATTGCCTCTCCCTTAAGGCAGCCCCAAAACTCTGCTCACTGAAACTCCAGTGTTCTGTGCATTTCTGAGAGTTATTTCTGCAAGGGACTTGATTTAGCGGTCAGTGTTTTATTAAAATGAGTAACTATTGATAGTACTCAACCAAAATAGTTTCTCAAGGGCTACCTCATGTACTAAAATTATTTAATATTATCTAGGGATTTGATTTTTGTTTGTCACATACAGACAGTTATATATTCAATAATTTACTTTCAGACTGAATATGTCAAATCTGAACTGATAAAAATTACTGTACTGTATTATTAATTTAGAAAGAATCAGCTTTACTAATTTTCTTGTTATTCTACTGCTGTACAAAACCACAAAAGTCTCATTAGAGACATATGCTTTCATTGTAATTGCCTGATAGAAATAATGCAATGGCAAATCTGACATGAATCTAATTTTTTTTTCTGATTTTTGTTATGCATGGACTACCCTTTATGTAAAAATGATATTTCTGAAGATTTGAATTAAAATATGTTATGTTTTTTGAAAAGAAATAAGCCTTTGATTAAAATATGCTATTAAGTCACCTTTAAATATATATCAAAGATAGAGAGGAAAAACTTTATAGGATCCAGTGATAACTTTTTTTTCAGTTTTTAATCACAGTTCCTTACTTGTTTATAATATGCTTTGTACACATAGATTTCAGGCAGAGTTGTTATAAAGCAGTGTTTTCCACTCAATAATATATGTCTTTTGTCTTGTGATTTGTTCATAGAATCATAAAATCATAGAATAGTTAGGGTTGGAAAGAACCTTAAGATCATCAAGTTCCAACCCCCCTGCCATAAGCAGGGACACCTCACACTAGACCGTTCCACCCAAGGCTTCATCCAACCTGGCTTTGAACACTGCCAGGAATGGACACTCACAACCTCCCTGGGCAACCCATTCCTTCACAAAGAAAATTAAGGCTAGATTGTAAAGATTTTACAATCTGTTTGCAGCATAGTTTAGAAATCTGTAACATTAGTTGCTAAATTTGGCAGATACCATACCATCAAAACCTTAGGTTTTTAACCTGGTAATGTATATTTTCTCCTTTCTCAACATAAATGTTCACAGCTTCTCTGCTTTCCCACTTTTTCCTCCACCCATCTTCTGTTCAATTCTGAATTCTGAACAAGCCTCTAAAAAAGTAGCACCCTCTTACGACTGCAGTCAGCAATGGAGCTCATAAATAACTCATCCACATTGAGTCTATCCCATAGAGGCTAGATTAAAAGGTAAATTCTATCTGATAGAATGTTGTTGATGATGGCACAGATCAGATTCTTTGCATTTTAACTGGGATGGGGGGGGGAGGGGAAGAGGAAAAAGGAGAAGGAGGGCAGAGAGGACAACTGCTTGTGCCAACCTTATCACTTTCATTCCTGTTGCTGTCTTCTAGGATGTCACTGTACAGTGCTAGTTTCCTACTGATTCATGTGATCTTGTTGTGCCATCCTTCTTCATTGTATGATGTGTCTGCCAAACAGGACAGCTGCTGCTTCTGTTGCTGTAGCATTGCCACAAGAAAAAAAAAAAGAAAAAAAGCCTGGCTGTGTTCAATAGATTGTCTTTCTTCTCTGAAATAATCTATTCTGCATTTAATAAACACTACATGAAGAGTGAAGCTGATCCATGAAAAGTCCATGCTTATATGAAAATATCTACATTATTTTTCCCTTACAGGATATTTGTGAAGACATATCTGATCACGTTGAACAAATTCATGCTCTGCTAGAGACAGAGTTTTCCCTGAAGCTTCTGTCTTACTCTGTCAGTGTGATAGTCGATATCCACACAGTACAACTCCTTTGGCACCAGCTACGTGTTTCTGTTCTGGTTCTGAGAGAGCGTATTCTCCAGGGACTACAAGACGCCAATGGAAACTACACCAGGCAGACTGATATTCTGCAAGCATTTTCTGAGGAGAATAAGGAGGTATAGTAACTAAATTCAATATTGAGAATTTCATCTGTATTTGAAGCACATTTAAAATTGCTAGGAGGACAATTTTAGGGATGTCTTACATGTCTTCTAAATATTTTGCTAGTTTTGTGTTTTAAATGTCTTTAGCTGATACCTGTTTTTATTAAACCAAATTAAAGCAAATTAAGGTCAACTTTTGGAAGTGTCTTGCTACTTAGAGGTACATCTGGTCTGAAGCCCTCGGTCTGGTTAGTCATGAATTTAAAGTTCCTATCCAATTCAAAACTAATTTTTTATGTGTGATCAATTCTTTAATGAAAAGCTTAGATATTTCCCTTCTAGTGTACACAAACCTGAAGTGGCAGTTCTGCAATATGCCTCTTAAAAGTCATGTTTTGCCTGAGAAACAATAATGCATGAATCATATGTTTTGTACTCTAAAGGGGTGTCAAATTCACACACAGATGTTTTGGAAATCTGGATTCATTTAACTAAAATGCCTTTTCTGTTGAATTCTTAATTACTAAGTTAGCTTAGTTAGGACACTACTAGCCTAACTTTTAAAACTAAAAGAGGATGAATATTTTCAGTAGGGTAACTCATGATTAACGGAAGATACCTTAGCATGTAAAGGATTCTTCATTTGCTGAAGGTTCTAAGATTAGGACAAAATGCTTTTGTTAGGATTAGATATATTTGCAGAGGGAGACCTTTAGATCAATGCAGTGAGACTCTGTGGCCTGTGTTACAGAGGAAGTCAGAAGTCCCTTAAACATGTCCTGTATTTCAGATCACTCATGTTTAAAAAGAATGTGCATATTTTTCTGCTGTAGTTTTATATTTGTCTTTAGCACAACAGAGTGGGTGGTCCTGAAATCAATGCTCAGATATGGCCAAGCCCACCTTTCACACCCCCTCTTCCTGATCTGTGCGTACCTGATATTCAGATTCAGTTTCTGTTTTGCCATTGCTTGTAAACCTTCTCTGGCAAGTCTGATGGAAATCCACACCTGTCTGAATATCCAAAGTAGTTAATTAGGGTGAAGACATTATTTTATGATGTGAGCTTGGTGATTTCAAGACATAAGGAAGGAGCAGATTCAGATACTAAGAAACAGGAAATGTCCCATCTGGATCTGATTACAGCTGCTATAAGAAACATCCTTCCCATACAAGGGAGGACTGACTGAGGAAGGATAGATTATTTTTCAGCAGGGAAAAAGCATGTTGCCAGATAAGCTTACATGGTAATATAAAAGATAAGATATCCTGACACAATTCTTTAGCTTTCCTCCAGCCCAACTAAAGCATAAATAATACTTGATAAAATTAACGGCTAGCAATAGCAGGGATACAATATTAATATTAAGTTTCTGCTCTAATGCTTGAATAGATTCCCAGAAATTTCTCTGCAGTTCTTAACCTTCAGGTATTTGTTCAAGATTTTCATTTGGTATAGTGGTGGTGGCTTTATTTGATGAAAATAAAAAATTAAAACATAATATACAGACAATTGTATCTGCTTACATCTACCCTTTATTTTTGTGTGTATGTTTCCTCCATATCCTCTTCCAGACAGCGGCTACACTGTAGTACTAGTAAGTGTCTCATGATATAAGTATTATCTGTTAGGGGTTTTCACTCATACATGAATACCGAACCTAGAAACTTTTGCCCGTACACTTAACCCTTCCTTGCAAAATCATTTTCCTAATTTTCAGTACTCCTTTGGGAATATGAACTAGGAATGACAACGTATTTTTTTATCCTGAAATTGAGAAATCATCTGGTTTGAAATGAATTGAAGAAAACTGCCACAGACAACAAAGAATTCTATTTTGGAAATCACTGCTGTAGGATACTTAGAAGTGGAAAGAAGTTCAAATAATAAATGTGCAAACTAAGCAAAATTCAGAGGAATTATAACCTCTTGATGAGGAAATCCCTATGCTGCTCACTGGTAGAAGCTGGGAGTGTGAGTAGAAATATTGTGTATGGAAGGGATATGTATATATACCCATGCTCAGGCAGCAGAAAATGTTTATAAGTGATGTAGAAGTAGGATACTGGGCTAGATGGGAATTTGATGTGAACTGATAGAGCAAATATTATTCTGTAGTCCTTGAACCTATGATTTCACAATGTTTGGCTTCCTCCTTAGGTCAGCTGTCTTCTGTATAGTTCTGAAGAGCAGCTTTGGCTGCCAGTGTTAACTGAGGAGCTCTGTGGAAGAAGTAACCTGCCAAGGTTTCTTTCGTGTTCAGTGAGACAGTCTGATCTTGTTAGTATTCATTACTCTCTCAGTTCATAGACTCCACAGTCAGTCACAGCGCAACAGTCCCACCTGGGCTATATTTACACTGTAGCCATAACACACAGCAATGTGTACAAGCTAGCTGCACCACAATGAAAGATCAAGATTATCACTAGTAAGGTAGCTACCAAAACTGGAAAGTGTACAGCTCAGACTGTAGTGGATTGGTTAGAGACACAGCCCATTAACTGATCAGGCAGTAGCTGTGCTTTTAGCTATCTCAGCAGTATCATAGTGAATAAGATGCCAGCAGGAAAGGCCACAAAAAATTTTATGGCTTGGGGGAAATAGAGAAACTGGTAAGGCAAGCTGCCTGCCATAATGGAGATGTTAAGAAAATACTTTTTAAAATAGAAAACTTAGTAGAGTTAAGAACTTGAAGAACAATTTCTCCTTCAGGAATTACCCAGAGACAGATAAGAGGGAAAGAAAAACATTGTTCTGTGTAGCCAGAGTTCTGGCCAGCTGAACCTAACCTGTGAAATTTATTTCACTATTGACAGAGCCAGGAAATAGGGAAAGGATCAGTACCAGACTATGTTAAAGTACAGTGAATCATGATCTCAGAAAGTTGGTAAAGTCAAAAAAGAACTATCTTATAAACTAGCTCATTTGAAGGAGTAAAAAAATGTAAAATCATGCAAGTTTAAATATAAATATAAGAAGATATTAAAAAAATAGCTTACAGAGCTATACAAGAAACATTACTGTGTGACAAGGGACAATTTTTTTGAACTAACACATTCTTATTGGAAGCCACGCAAATAACTAAATGTTGTATTTTTCTGAAATAAAAATAATAATAAACCCATGGCAATACTAGCATTAAATAATGCTTCTCTGAAACACACATTTAAGAGGCTGCTTGGAAAATCACGAAGTAAGATGGTTTAATGCATGCGATTGTAAAGTTTATTAATGTTAATAAACACTTTTTTAAGAGACAAAGGAATTGAGTTCATTACTGAGGAGAAATGAAGGCCCTTAGGGCCTTGGAAAGGGTTTTGATTTATATGCAGTTTTACTGTTTCTGATATTTTCCTGAGATTAGAGGGAAAATACAGCTGTAATACTGATCATTGTTTAGTCAGTATTTTCCTTAATAAATGCAGATCCAAAATATAAATTTGACAGATAGAAACTTCCCCTCCTCATTCTAAACTATTGACAATGTATGATTTCTGGCATAGGTTCTACATCTGGATAGACTGGTGCTAAATAAAAGATATTTTCAATATCTAAGATTATGCTTGATAAAGATCATTCTAATCAGTCTTTTCTATAAAATTTTTAGGTGGAGGTTTCTTTGTATTTTTACTTTGAGTAATGCAAGTAGCATGGACATAGTACAGGGCTCAAACATTATATGATTATAGATGTCACACAGTAGCCTTCTTTATTGAGACTATTGTTCAGATCAAAATCCAATTGGTTTCTTGTGAGATGAAGAGATTATGAGGTTATTGACCTTTCTTCAGGCATAATGCTTAGGGTCCTTAAACTATAGATTTAGGCAGTGTAGTGATACATGTCATTCTAGAGAATAATTCAGGCAGGAAAACCTATTGTGGATACTTCAGAGTTTGCTTTAAAAAAACTCCTTTATGAAAATCAAACCTGGAAAGAAAGACCAGTATAGTGATTCAAGAAACTAAAGTTAGAATTGTAAAACATTATTTTCTGCCCTTTATGATTTTTTTTATGTAGTTTTTGTAAGCATTTGGACTTTTTTATTTTAAATTATGCCTTTCAAATTCTTTTGTCCGGTTGGCACACTATGCCAATTTTTCATGTTCTAGATAGCTTCATGAAGTTACTAAAGATGAACACTAGTGTAAATAAGAACAGAAATTGTTTCAGAACTATTTGATCCTATATTCAAGTTTCTAATTATGTGCTTGGATCATGAAATAGGTGTTAGAACATTAAATCATCTACTAAAAATATGCTTACAAACTGTTGACTGAACATAATATTGCTGTGGTTGTTATATGTCAGGTTGCTTTTGGATCTTAACGTAGTCAGATTTTTTTAGTGTTCTTCAAATAAGTCACCAAAATATTTATAAACAAATTCAACTTTGATCTTAAAATCTCATCTGCCACCTGAGATGGTCTCCTCTGGCTATGTCTGTGTTTCTGACACCGAAGGACTTCCATTGAGAAAATGCTGACAAGGAGACATGGCAGGCCAGAGGTTTAGGATTACCAGCTATAGGTTCTTTTCCTTCAGCTGTTTCCCATTTGTGCTCCAAATACCCAGCAGATAAATCCTTAGTTGATAATACCTGGAAAAAATACACTGGCAATCAAGTGAAAGATTGTAGAGAAGCATGGATTTTTGAGAACACAAGATTAACAAGGTGGTTGATTAACAAGGTGGTTGATTAACAAGGCAGACTCAGCAGTCCCCAAGATCCCTCCTTCCTGTTTGACAAAGTTAACACAGGAAATACTACGAGTCTTCTGTATAGAATTTGTAAGTCCCTCCTTCAGAGGGAGGGTAAGCAGAGCTAAGAGCAGAATTTGAGGAGGAGAATATCAGTACAAAAGTAAGTTGCTATTTTTATGTAACTTACTGTACCTGACTGAAACTAAACATTTTTCAATTTCCTGACACTTTTAACTCCCAAATACTTCAGAATTGTTTGCTCATCCACAAGGTACTGCAAAGCCAGACAGGTCAGTGATGAATGCTTTTCTAGGTGTTAGGCAGTGAAACATAAAGCTGATAGTTCATTACTTTGTGTGTGCTGTATATGAAAATTAATCTTCTAAACCACACCACTTCTTTGTGTGTTTCAGGACCGTCTTGACTCTTTAACTGAAGTTGATGATTCTGGACAGTTGACCATCAAATGTTCTCAAAATTATTTGTCACTGGATTGTGGTATTACTGCATTTGAACTATCTGACTACAGTCCTAGTGAGGATTTGCTTGGTGCTCTGGATGATATGACCTCCAGCCAAGGGAAAGCAAAATCATTTGAATCCTGGAACTACAGTGAGATGGATAAGGACTTTCCAGGACTTATCAGAAGTGTGGGTTTACTTGCAGTAGCAACTGATTCCATTGCTGCCCAATGCAATGAAGCATTAAATGAGAAAGAAACCCGTGTACCTCTTTCAGCAGAAGATGGAGAAGAAAATAAAGACAGGAAAGCACCACATGAGCTTTCACTAGTATCTTCTTCTGTGAACTCCTCTCTTTCTGAAGGACCTTGCTCTGAAGATGGTGTTTTACCTGCTGACAGCAAATCAGTTTCCACATTAAAGAAACCAGAATGTAATTTTCCACAGCACACCAATGAAAAAGTCAAACATTCTCACTGTGAAAACTCAACTCCTAAGAGGTCCATAAGAGACTGCTTTAATTATAATGAAGACTCCCCTACACAGCCTACATTGCCAAAAAGAGGTCTGTTTCTGAAAGATGATGTGTTTAAAGATTATATGGAAGCCAATGATTTAAAAAGGCAAATCTCTCAGATAGTTAAAAATGAAATGAGTAGAAGTACACCCTCATTGTTAGATCCACCAGACAGGTCCAAGCTTTGCCTAGCTTTACAGTCACCCTACACTAACAGTTCATCTGCAGTTAGTCAGTCATATGACTGCTTAAATACAATAGGTGATAGAAACCTTGAGTACACAATAAATAATCACTTTAAGGACAGTCCCATAAGTCTAGGAAAGACTGCTTTCTACAGCTGTAAAGAAAAATCAAAGCACAAGAAGGCTCATGATGCTCCAGATAAAGTGAAAGCTGGCAGAGCACCTGGAGGTATGTGTAAAACTGCTCCATCAGTCCAAGTCAAAAAAAGAGGACGTTCTTCTCTACAGAATGGAATTATTTCTCATAACTCACAGTCTCTGGAGGTGACAGAAACAGATTCTTCTTCATCATCAGATTCTTGTAACCAGAGAGCCCCAAATGGACAATCACAAGGTAAAACTGAGCCTTTTAGTTCACCAATATGTAGCCAAAGGAGTTCTTCCTCAGCTGGTTCTGAGCTTGCCAATTCATCACCTCTACTGAGAAAAAAGAATAATAGAAGCTTCTCAACACACATCTATACTCAAAAAAACAGTAAAGGTGGTGAGGCCTGGTATGGATCTGATGAATATTTAGCACTTCCTTCACATCTCAAACAGACTGAAGTATTAGCTTTAAAACTAGAAAACCTGACAAAGTTGCTTCCCCAAAAGCCTAGAAGGGAAACCATTCAAAACATTGATGACTGGGAGCTGTCAGAAATTAATTCAGATTCAGAAATATATCCAACATACCAAACAAAAAAGCACAAAAAAGTGGGTAGAATTTCACCAAGCTCATCAAGTGATATAGTATCTTCCTTAGGTGACAGCATTGAATCTGGGCCTCTCAGTGATATTCTCTCTGATGAAGATCTTTGTATGCCTGTATCTTGCATTAAAAAATACATTGAAGAAAAGCCAGAAAGGACTTCTGTCACTGAGCTCACTGAGAACGAGACTTCTGCCTCAAATAAATCAGCTTTAATTCATCAACTGATGCAAGATATACAACATCAAGAGAATTATGAAAGCATATGGGAAAAAATTGAGGTAAGCCAATACTCCTGTGTTCTTCTGATGTGCTCTTGATAAGCCTATATATGGAAATGGAGCTGTGAGCAGGGGTGGAGTTGCTTTCTTGTTTTCTTTTAATGATGAAAAAAACCTCATCTAATGGGTGCTAGAGGTAGAGAACAGCAGTGATCATTGCAATTATAACAGACTGAAGTTATCTTTAACTATACAGAATTTGCCTGCATTATTTTACTTACACCAATACCTTCAAACTTCACAAAACATTATTTTATCAGGAGAGGCTCTCTTTGCCAAGATCAGGTCCATGATAAGTTATTTTTGGATGAAGTGAAAAAAAGGAAAAAAATGAAAATTAGGGATCTCTGTTATATGATTCTGGAATAAGAACTAGCTGCAACAGCTGGATGCAGCTGTGAACACCCGCTTCCTCTCCATACCCATCCTCTTCTCATCTCTTCTGAAGAGTGGATTGAGCTTGTGACAGCAATTTAAGGTAGTTTGCTGCTCTTTGGCCAGAGTAAACCCTTTTAGCTACTGATTACAGCTGCTTGTCTTGGCCTGCAATTTCTCAGTGTTCCTCATTGTGAAGAATGTTTGGGAAACATTGAACATAGAGTTTGAAAATAATCTTATGAAGTATGTTGTGCAAGGGACTCAGAGTATAAGATGAGCTTTAAACAGAAAGAAGACCAGATGCAAAGCACACTGCTAGGAAGAGAGATAGCTCAGTGATCCATGCCCTTAAAAGCAGCACACAAGAAAGTCGCAGATTTATTTCATGCAAAAGATATATGCTAGCTACACTAAATGGCTTGAAAATGTGCTTCTTGAATGGTGAATAAAAATAATCAAGAGAAAATTTTTGAAATGTTTTGCAAAGCAGTTATAATATTTTAAGGAAATAAAAGGTTTTCCCAAACTGCTTCTTTACCAGGGGTTTCCCATTGCCGCTAGTAATTATATCTTCTACTTGTAGGATTTGTAAAGAACCAATTTTTCAACACAAGAGTTCTTACTGAGGTAAATCCTGCCTCAGTAACTTTGTGGTGTCTTGCTGAGGTATTTTATTTGGACATAATAGAAAAATAGAAAATTCCTCCCTTATGTGGTGTTATGAATACTGTAAATGAACTCTAACTAAAAACGCCATTCCTGTGTCACAATTTCTTTTGCTAGATCTCCTGTTTCAAGTGGAGCATGAGAAGAGTACAATTACTTCTTTAATTATTGTCATTTTGCATTTACGTTCATCCTGGTTTTAATAAGAATTCTCCAACTCAGAGAGCCCTTATTGCAATAATACATGTCTTAGCAATGAGTCAATACTACCTTCGTTTAGCCGTAGCTTTGTTTTAAAGAAGTCAGTTTGAAATAAGAACTTAGTTAAGGACAGAAAAGGCATACTTATGCCTATTTGAAATCCTGCTGAAAATGTCTACCCTAACATATTTTATTTATTCAGATTGTAAACCAAACCTAAACCAGCTCAGCCTTTTATTTTGGGATAACAGCAGCCTAAAAAAAGCTGATTTTGAGCAGCCTCAAAATCATGGAGAGGCATGTTTTAGCTAGGTAATAGGGATTCAGTATTTTGTTACGATGGGAATAATTTTGAATTAATGTATATCTGGTAATACATTGACAGTAAGAGATTTTTTTAATATATGTAAAGCATTTCTTGGAAGCTTTATTCATTTCTCACTTACATAAAATGCACTTTTCATACTTAAAAATTATGTGGATGTCTTTGCATGGGTATTATCATGTTGTCAATCTATCTGTCTACATGCAAACACAATTTTGTTTGACTGGACCATTTGCTGTTGGATAGGATTAATTTCTGCTTTGCAATAAGTATTACATATTCTTGCATATTTTGCCTTGCACTGCAGCTAACTCTTCAGCACATGCTGCTTCTGCCTTTGATACTGGGCACCTCCATTTCAAGATGCATAACAATTTCTGTGGCAGTTCCTTGTATGTTTCAGAAGTTGCTTTTTGGAGTTAAATCTGAGAACAAGTGATACCAAAGTATGAATGGTCCTCTTGCTCTTAAAGTATAGTTCAGCTTTTAGTAGCTACCCCCAGTGAAGTTTTAGAAAGCAGATTAAACTCTGTATCTTCTATTATACTGACTGAAGGCAAAAAAGATATAACAAAATCATTCTCACTGGTAAAGTCAATAGAGTTCTCTGCTGTAAAATGGCCTATTGCCACTTCTCATATGTAACACTAGGACTCCATCAGTCTCAGAATGCTTTAAGGTTTTCTTTCTGTAACAAAATTAGGTTTCCTTAAACTCATACTACTAATGGATCTATCTTCCCCTGCCCCCCTTTTAATGTCCAAACTGAGAAATTAGAATTAAAACCTGATTGTGGGCTGATCTAATGAAATGCATTTTTAATCATCTTAAGTGAATAAAATAATAATAATAAACCTTTTTCATGTAGTTTTATCTCCTAGAAAGCAATACTTGATTGACTATACTGGCCTCCTTGTGTTGTAATCTCTGGTCACTGATAATCCTGTCTATTTCATTTTTTTTCTGGTTATCCAGACTTACAGTTTGTTTTACAGCATGCTTCATTTCTATAGGAGGCAGCTGAATTTGTTTTGCAAGAAATAATTTGGTATCTATTGATCCTATCTTTCTAGCTCCTCGCATTTCATGAATTTGCTCTCAACTCCTATGGCTTTGTATTTTGTCTGAGGAGCTCAGTCAGCCTTGGCACTGGATAGCCACCTTCTTGACATGTTAAGGAAATAAAATAATTGTGCTCTGCATGTTTTTCTGCTGTAGGTTAGAGCATACCCCAGGGATCCTACAGCAAAGACCTGGGTAAAATATTTTTCTGCCTTCCAGGACCCAGTCAGAGACCCTCTCACACTTGTGCAACTGTTTATCCACTCTGAACCCAAGATCCTTCAGTGGAGCAGAGATTAAACACAGCTTTTCCAAATTATTGGTGTAACGGAAATAATTTTCCTGTCAAGGAGGAACTATAGATTGAAGCAGTCTACAAAGCAGAGTGAATTGTTAGAGCTAAACTTGTTAGTGTGATGAATAACTTTGTGTTTGGGTGGTAAAGATTTGCATTTTTAGAGGGTACTCATAAACATTGACTAAAGGTGAGTAAAAAGTAGGTTTCTGCAAATGGTTGATGGACATCCTTGAGCAAGTTTATATTGGAGATGTCACTGGGAGTTCATTGAGCAGTGGAGAGCCAGTTGAATAGAAACTGTTTGCAGAACTGACACAAAGGGGAAATAATTTGTGTTGTTTAGATTGAAAGGAGCAACTGTTGCTCCTAGGCAGAGAATGGACTGATAACACACCAGTGCATTTAAGGTAGAAGCTGGATTGCTTTAGGGGAAGCAAAGTTTATTTTGTTTGGAGATGATTTTCACCACTAGGGGGAAAAGCATGCACAGAGGACAAATGAAGTTTGGGCTATGGTGCTAAGGTACTGAAAAATTAATATGAACTGATAATGCTGATGGGGCTTGCTAACAAATTAAAACCACAGAACTGAAATCAGCAATGATAGAACAGGTTGACAAAGCAAAGATGATTAACAGATAACAGGACTAGTTTGTTTTGGATTACCAGATAAAGGATTTTTAAAGTGGTGTAGTGCTCCCCTCAGCACTTTTGTTTTCAGTAACTCAGTAACAGTGCTTGTAAATGAGCCTTCTAAGATAAATGGATTGCATATTTTTCCTGATAGAGTACTTGCCAAAATTTGTTCATTTCTGAAGCTTACTTTATTGCTTCATACAATTTAGATTGAAATACTGCTCTTGGTAGATGACCAGTTTATAAAAAAGATATGTGAAAGAGGTATCAGATCCAGAAATTCCTTGGCAACTACAGTTTTCTTAGTAGCCTTGCTGCTTTGTAGAGCATAATTGAAATGCCACTTTACATTTTGTACTGACAGTCAAGTTTTTGCTCTGTTGCTCTGAGTCTGTTGATACTCTCCTACTTTGAAAGGTCACCCCTCAGTTTTCAAGTTGGTTAAACTTAATAGCAGTAATGTATACATAAGAACTCCCACTCAGAAAAATGCTTCTTTACTAGAAGATGATACTGCAATACAGTGAACCCTTTATTCCTTCAAAACACTTAGTTCCTAACAGTTTGCTTGCATTTTAAACTGCTCTTCCAAGTACCATCGCTTTTCTTCGGCATTTGCTTTAGCACAAATTGTCTGAGCAAATTTGTCGCCAGCAGTCTTTGCAAAACCAGCAACTTCTATGTAAGCTGTGCAAATTCTGAATTTGTAACTTTACATCTAAAACTCATTGCCTGAGTTACGTTTCCTTAATAAAACACATCTGTTCTGGAACATATGCTTGTTCAGAATGGTTTTAATTTCCAGTGTTAAAGACCTCAGAATGATTTGGCAGTGAGCAGTTTTAGATCGGGGTTTTTTACATTCAGTATTTGGCAAGTCATTCCAAATAACTTTGGAGGGGAGAGGGGAAGAGAGACAGAGAGAAGGAAAAAAATCTGTTCACAATTTGTTCTTGCATACAAAGTTGGATGCCACACCTCTCCTCAGGGATAGCTACTAACAGCTTAGATGAACCAAGGAACAGCTGCTTTTGCATACGTGATTCTGTGAGCCCTCCTATTCTGATGCTGTCACTCAGATCAGCTTTAAGTGACCATTGGCTTTAGAACCTAGAGTTATGTCTTAATCATCAGCATCACAGTTTAGCCACAAGCCTGCTCCAGACCCATCCAAATTATTTATTTGTGAACTGGAAACTTTCTAGAAAATGGTCAATGATTATTTCTTACATTCTGGATCTCTGCTAATAGGCAAAAGAGTGCATCAGTGCTTAAGGTGAAGAAAGGAAACAGTAAGACTGCAAAGAGGTGGACTTCTTGTTCTCACTGTAGCAAAGGACAGGCTCAAAGGTGAGCAGTGGGTGCCTGATGACCTACCTGTAAAGCCAGTAGAAGTTCCAAATTTAGAAGGGACACAGTGATAACCTGGAGAATGAATCAGCATTGACTTTAAGATGATCTTAGGATTTACTCCTTTCTATCAATACAGAGACATTAGTTATTGTCTAGGATAGTTCAGTGCTTCCAGTTCTCTCAGAGGTAGAGAGAAGCACTCAGAAACCATTGAAGTAGGTTTGGAAGCCTTCAGCGATGGCACTAGCTTTCAAAACACAGACAGAAAGAATAAAATTGCTATTGGGAATATACTTCAGGTTGTGTGTGGTGGTTTAAGAGGAATCTTCTTGGGTTGTTCAAGACTGAATTCCTTCTAACTGCTGCCTTATGGGGGCAGGTACTGTGATGACGGTTAGTTGTTTGTGAAGAGTTAGAGGTAACTTCTGAGCTACCCTGTTAACTAGTTACTGTATTGATTTTAGGGCTCCTTGAAGTGCCACCATTATTAAAGAGAAAGCTATCAAATTTAAAATTGTGATTTCTAATATTCCTGTAAATAAGGAGAGGTGAGAGACAATGCTTGTTGCCTTATACTTTCCCAGTGTTTTAAGATCTAGCTGTTCTGTTACACAATATGGTTACTCATGTTTTATGTATCATCTGTGAAGAAGTACAGGATATTCCAGAAAGATACAGTATACAAAAATCACTATTGCTATTCTAAATATTTGATTACTTAAATAATACATTGCTACGAATTTCCATCTAAATCAAATTCCAGTCTATCTACTGTTGCTAATGCATCATTGCCTTAAAATGTGTACATGCTGGAGATGACTCAGAGCAAGAGAAATATTCAAGGGTCTAGAGAGGATTAACCTGAAAAAAAAGATCAGGTCCACTTATGTAAGATTATTGCATAACTTCTCAAAATGTGTTCATATCTTTTTTTTCTTGTGTATCTTTATATATTTTGACAGCAACTGGTTTTTGATCCTTCATCCTTTCCTGTATGTTATAATCAGGAACGAAACATTAAACCATGCTGACTCTTAAATCATAGTTGTCATCATTAGGAATCAGAATGAATACAATTTGTGGCAAATGTGGACAAGAAACTGTCGCTCACAGGCTTGTTTCAGGCTGTCTATGTGCTTATGCAGGCGTTTGAAAGTTTCTTGAAAGCAACTGGAAAGGCAAAAAATGGTTTTCTTGCTCTTGCTTTAAGTTTTGGGGCAGAAATTATAAGCTGATCAAACAGCTGAGCTGTCCTTAGCAAATCAAACTGGAATCTTAGCTGAATATTCCTTTATTGTTAACAAAGACTTATTTTTGAATGCTAATTCTCATGCAGGTTGAGCAAGGTTACCCAAACAAGAGCTAGATTTTCCTCTGGTTTGCTTTGGACAGTGATTGGAATGTCTCCAGGATGGCAGAGGGAGAACCAGCAAGCAGATTTTAGGTAGCAGACAGTGTAGATGTTCAAGTCACAGTAGCTTAACATTACTAGTTGATTTTTCCCTACTGATGCCAGCATCTGACTTAATATTTCTTCATTGTGCTGTATAAGATTAAAGACACACAGGGTAATTCGAAATGTGAATACTTCTGCACAATTAGCCACTGAACTATGGCAGCTACAATAAAATCGGCTCAGGTAGACCCAAATTAGGGTCAACCTCATCTATATGCATTGCAGTCAAATCTTCTACAGCACCTTGTGGTACAGAAAACCAGAAAAAAATAGTAGATATGTTAGAAACAGTGAAGCTTTAGGGGTTAAAAATAAAGAATAAGAAGGCAAAAGAAAAAAAAAACTCACCACAGATTTTATTTTATTCTGGAAGCATATTGAAATTTTGATGTGAAAAATTAAGTCAGGATTAGGGTCTAAAGAAGGTGTAAAGGAGTGTTCACTAGAGACTGCTAAAAAAAGAAACGATCTAAAAGGAAGGGAAATAAATTAGGAAGCAAAAGAAAATTAGCTAATGGAGGAAATAATAGTGACAAGGTTTATTTGGATACTGCAGGTGAACAACATGAACAGAGTGCATAACAGGAGGTTAAATTAGAAAAACAGAATAATAGTGGAGTAAAGAGGTGATGAATTTTAATCTCTCCTTGCTGCTGCCATATTTAGTGAAGAGTGGTAATCACCATTTTCCCTGTTTTTAAACTCAGAAATTTTAGCTACAAAACAAGTTCATAGGTCAAGGAATTGTAATATCTCTTGTGAGGTGACAGGCTTAACCTCTTCTAGCCAATAACCCTTGAATAATAGGAAATGCTGGATTAAATTTCCTGATTTTGAGGGGGAATTGTTGTCGTTATATCTTAAGTCATGCCAATGATATAGCAGAGGTCCATATATTTAGCAACTACCCGTAAGGAAGCATCTGTTCTGTTTTAGTAAGAAGTGGGTTTTTCCTTCCTTTTTAGATATGGTGATGTATCGCCCTCTTGAGGCCACAACTTGTTACTGCACCTATTTTACAGAGTCATTTCCTTCTCAAGTGAACGAGACTTACGTAACTTTACAAATGTACTTGTTGGAAAGTCAGAGATTAAATAAAACATAGCTATAATTTTTCCTCCCTATGAAGGTATTTTTGTTTTAGTGCAGTCTCCATAACTTTTTGTGGCTACGTATTTTATTCCAACAAATTTAATTTTGAAATATTGTTCTAAGTTTCAAAAGTAAAGGCATGTGTATACCAATTATTAAACTTTTAAGAAGTATAACCTGTCCATGCACCTCTACAGATTTTGTGACATATTAAAAAAACCCAAAACCTGTCATCCACAAAAAATCTAGTGTCTCTCTCTGCAAATATAATTGTGATTTGTTTATAGAGAAGTATAGTTGTGTTATTTAAATAAGCACTGTTTAATCCTGCTTTGTGACCATCAGGCCAAGAATATAGTGGCTTTCTTCCTTTATCTTAGCTTTACTGGCTAACTTACTGAATAGGCCATGTAAACAATAATGAATTTAGTTTTCAATTAAAAGGCACTGAAATCCTGTGGAATGAATTTTGTGCTATTGGGTAAAGGTATGCAATTTGGCTGTTTTCATTCTTTTAACAGGATTTTTTCTCTGATTGGGAAAAGGTAAATTTTTTGGAAGTGCAAAAAAATCTCTGTTGACGTCATGGCACAGGACCACTCTTTTCAGGCTACAGGAGCAACCAAGGTGTATGTATATCATGTGCACCTTTTCAAGGAATTAAATGCTGGGGAAGGAGGTTCATTTCTATCAATTCTGAGATCAAAGAGTAACTAAATGTTTGGAACAGTTAGGGGAGGTGCCAGCATGGCTTCCATTGAGTGTCCTCCAGTGCTGCCCAACATGTGTGCAAGGTAGCAGCTGACCATCAGCTGAAAATAACAACTGCACAAGGGCGTTCTGCCTCCTGTCTGCTGCCTGAAGCGCAAATACTCAGGGTATGCAAACCGAGGAACGGTGGCCAGCCATAGCTGTCTTTTTCAGAGCAGAATGAAGCTGTATACTAATATATTGCAGAGGCTATTATATGGAAAAAATGCAAATGAAGATTAGTTTATCTTTTTGTTGCCATTCAGTTAATTATGAATGCATATACTAGCTGTAAAACAATCCGAAAAAAGGTGTGTTGCCAACTCAACATTTAAAATAATTACATGAAGAGGCAATGCAGTACTTCCAAGTACCCTTACATCACTGTAAGTTGCTTCAACATCAGTAGTTACATTGGCAGCGGTTTTAGAAAAAGGGCATCAGAAAACCAACATCACTGAAAATTAAGACACTGATTACAGATGCACATTATCCACAGGGTGTGGATCAAGGTTGATTCATAACAAATATTTTGTACTGAAAGAAAGGGGACAGCTTTGAACAGCTGATTTGATTTTAGGCTTGTTTGTAGAATAAAAAATAAATTTGCACTTAGAAGCAACAGGTCCTGACCTAACATCTACATTTTCTATTCTAGCTTACAGCTGTTCAGAGTGGACAAAAAAGGAGGAATTTGGGACTGTGAAATAGATGTGAATGTACTGCAGCATCATGCCACAGGACATAGTGACTCATTTTGGTGCCTGGTATTTCTACCAAAAGACAGGCCTCTCCCCTGTGTTGTGCTCAAGGTCCCTCCAGAATCCAGACACTTATTCCAGCTGCTGCTGCAGAGTTAGCATCCCCCTTTCTGGGAGTCACTGGCACCATTTTTCCCAGCTCAGGCAGATTTATTTGCTGCTCTTGTTTTTCCCTGGCTACAAATTTATGAAGACATAATGTTCATAGCTTGGTCCCTCGTTTACCAGCTGAGTGAAATGACTATGTGACCTAAAAACATTCATGTCTTTTAGCTGATCTTTAGATATGGCAACTCTTTGACTTAGCATCACATAAGGGCAAAACCTAAAAAGGCCTCAGTTTAGGATATTTTATGCCATGTTACATAAGAGAAATTTTAAACTTATTCTGATGTTTTGGGCACCTATATTTATTCTCCAGCTGCTGCTTAGGCCTCTTGGATTTTATGTAGAGAAGAAATGACTCGGAAAAAAAGTTATTTTAAGAATAGTGAGGGTTTCTGTGAGACATGACCAATAACAGGCATTGCTCTTTGAGGACAGATATATTTTCAGAAGCAGCATGTTCAATCCTAGTAGTACAATGAACTTCAAAGACCAGACTTGGATGATCATTCAGAAGTTTGTCCATTGCACAGCTCACTCACAACATAACAGTTGCTGACTGTTCTGCTGTTGACTCTAAGAACTTTTGTCTGTTTTATTTTTTCTGTTTTATTGTCTGTTTTTTTGTCTGTTTTACTTTATTTTGTCTGTTTTGTCTGTTTTATTCCCAATGACCCAAAGAACATAACTTTTTTTTTTTTTTAAATTAGCAAGAAAAACTGCCTCGTCTTTTGCTTATATTTCCTCCTCCTCTATTTTCCTCCCTGCTTATGTCCCATTTCCTTATTGTCTGTTCTTCCTTTCTGTGTTATTTTCAGAGCTATTGGTAACCTTTAACTCCTGTGTTTTCCATTTCTGCTGCTTATACTCTTCACTCCATAGATTCAATACTGTTTCCTTGGGAACTTTTTCCCAGTAACCTTAAAATTTTACACAGACTAGGGAGGAGTGCTAGAAACTTGTGAACGCAGATTTACACTGAAGAGGTTTTCTGGCAAAAGCCAGTAAGTAAATACCTACTTCTAGCTGTCACTTCTGATTGGAACATCAGAAAATGCTTCTTTAACCAATGTATCTCTGTCTGCATAACCCAGTGGCAATAGAACTTACTCATGTAGGAGTGGTGGGGTTTTTGTCAGTATTGCTTTCATTTGTTAGTGAGGATCCTTTAGCTAGCTTGCACAGTGGTGTTTTTCAGGCAGTATAAGTTGCCTTCACAAGAGGGCTTGCGCAGGCTGTGCTCCAGCAAGCGTGTTCTCTCCAAGGCCAAGCTGCAGCTCTATGCCACTGCTGACTGGCACTGTGGCCTGACAAGGAACGTGAACAGTTTGAAATAGTGCTCAAACCCCCTAATATTCAAACTGGTACACTTGATAACTGAAGAGGCATATAAGCAAAATAGTTTTGTCATCTAAAATGTGAAGGCATATGTAACAGTTTTCCATAAAAAGAAGGATATGCTGATTTTCTTACTTGGTTCCCAGGAGTACTTTGAATATCATACCACTTTTGAGATACAGCACTGGCCTCCCATATTTTCTGAACCTGAGCTCTGTCCTCACCTGAATGAATGCAGGAGGCCTAAAAATTTATCTGGCTTTGCTCACTTCAGCATTACATCTCCAGTAGGAAGCATGGCGTCCTAAGTATGAGAAGAGATCAGCAGCCATTTTGTATGCCTGGCACTTTCGTCATTAGAGCAGATGGCATCTCTGGAGGTTTACAACCAATCCATATTGCTGTTGAGCTCATACCAGGTGATTCTTTAAATGATGGATTGGTCAGCCTTTTCTTTCCCCTCTCTTTTGCCCACTAGTCCCCTCTACTCTGGAACCCATGCAAAGTCATAGTGTCACTGGCTCTTCCTGTGCTGCTATGTGACATTCATATGCTTAGCTGCCTTGGCCTCAGGGCTACATGGATGTTTTCTCCCCAGTAGCCCACAGATTTTGCTTCTGTGGTTCTAGGTGTTCAGTGATTCTTCAAAAGGCTGGGGGAAATGTTAGCTAGTGGTGTTGGAAGCTTGTCTGCTAAGAATGTGTGTCTCAGGAAGGTTTAGGAAGCATTTGGCATGCTTTTCCTGTATCCATCTTTGCCCCACAATCTGCTCATACTAAGAATATCCTTTTTAGATCCTGTACATTTCAAATAGCAGCGGAGGCCTTGCTGTAGTTGTTTTAACTAGAACGTAGATCTTCACCTTGAGCACCAGGTGAGAAAAGCCATAGGGTAAAGAAAGAATTATGTTTGTGGCCTCATGGAAAGGCTTAAGTCAACTACAGAGATGCATTTTGGAATTATGTCTTAATATTCAGATGAGCGTAACCTGTTCTTTGTCTAGAAGCAGAAATAAAGTCAGCAGTCATGTGGAGGCAATGAACTTTTTTGCACAATCAGGTTTACTGTCTTTAAACGTAGTTATTTTTAATGGACTGAAAAGTAACACTTTGCATGTTTCTCTGTATCACGCTATTTAACCCTATCCTACCTCTAATGTTCTGGCTCTTTTATCTAGAAGGCTTAGGAAGCTGAGAACTTAAAAATCGTGTCTGCCAGTCCTGCTCTAGTCAGAACACAGTATGGAAAAATATTTAGAAATGTTAGCAAATCTGTTCATTTAGTAGTGCACCAAAAGGTCCACAAAAATTAAAACTATTCTATCACCAGCTTTTAGGGATAAAGCTAGAACTAAGATAATTTGTAGTGTTTTCCAAGGCTTCTAAGAACTGTGCTCTGCTGTTCTCACTGTTTGAAGACTAGAAGTATTCTCACCTCTCCAGTGAAACAACCCTGAGAATTTGAGATATGACTGGCTAACTTTGTTTGAGATAACCTTATATTTCTATATATTGATCCTTCTTGTTTTCCAGCATCAAAATGCATCCTGGGGACTTCAAAACCAGGAAAAGTCATGAATCAGTGACCATCCAGTGCTACCTCTTTCTATTCTGCAACCATATAAATCACGACCAACTATATAGATGTCCATTAGGGAAAATATATTCAGGAATTATTTCTAATTGCGAATGTGGTAGGTAGTTGGGTACAAAGCCTAGAGGGGCACTCATGAAGGAGTTGTTTAATTTAGCAGTCTTAAAAATGCTTAACTAAACATTATATAGCAGAAGATGAAGATATGGCTTTACACACATGTCCGCTAAGGAAAGTGTATAAGTATCTTTTCCCTATTTGGAGGGAACATTGAAGTTGTCCATTTTAAGAAGCTGGAGTTACTGAGTACATGTGGTACTTCTTTAGCAGAAAGCTGCTAAGTTATATTTCTGAAGTATCCTGAACTGCATATTAAGTACTGCCATCCTACTGGTGTGTTTGGTCAGTTGCATGTTTCTGTGAGGTCACTGTCTGCCACAGAATCTTGGCAATATCACATAAAGAGTATTTTTTATTGTGGCATCTTGGTTGCTTGGGGATCCCCAATATCTGTACTGTTAATGGTTTTATTGTTGCCTCTGCGTCTAACTCCAGTTAAATTGACCATGGCAGTTTGTTGCAGGCTCATCCTCTTGAGTACCTGTATTCTTTGACTTACCTTTGCCTGTGAAGAAAGCACACTTTTATCCTCTTGAAAATAAAGTCCATAGGCAGGAATTTGTTCCTCCTGAGACTAATATGTAAGTCCTTTTGTGGTTAGACAAAGGGGTTTCTTAATGCATTCTGTGATAGAAGTGCCCTTAGAGCTAGCCCATCGTTGTACACAGACCCCTCTGTGAACTCAGTCTTTTTGTAAATTGGGAACAAACTTTACAACACTGTCTGCTTGCAACAAAATTGGACATTCATTTTTAAGCACACAGCCTCATAACCAATTCTTTTAAGAAGAGAACTCCCTTTGTGTAATTAAAGGGAAGGTGGAGAGAAAAAAGGTCAGGGGTAGTGATTTAACAAGCACTGTTGTGTTGTGTTTCCACACCAAGGTTTGTGGAATATAGTAGACTTTTCACTGTCACTCTTAGCTACCATGGCAGATGAATTTTAATATATTTGAATGTAATAGTTTGGTGTGTGACTTTTATTCCAATTTTAATCTTAGTCCATGTCATCAGAAGGGCTTTATACTTTTACAAATGCAACAACCAGAAGTGCCTTTAAGTATAAGCCAGCATACATGTTAAATTGACATGTTAGACTAATAACTGAGTGGTGTTAACACTGCACAGTTTAAAATTACAAGCCAGAAAGGTATTAAAATAATTTTTGTTACCTGTGTGATGTAGGCACAGTAAATCTTAGATTTTTTCAGAAAAAGTAAACCCAAAATTTGGTCTAGAGCCAGTGCCATAAAACTGTCCATAATGGTGTTAATTGGGTTCAGTAGCATCCTCTGTGTTTTATGGTATAATTTTGGCAATGTTAATGCTAGTTTCAGTGCAAATATCTAAATTCCCCATCTAAAGGTATCTCCCACCAAAAATATACTAAGACAGTTTAAGATACTGCTTATTTTATTGTACCAAAAAAAAGTTGTGTCTGTTAATACAGCAAATGTTACATGGATTTTTTTTTTTTTTTTTTTTTTTTTTGT